>APFE031001347.1:0-13829 GCA_000404065.3 Pinus taeda | reverse complement strand
GTTCAGACTCAATTTCATTCTCACTTGCGAACTTCTCCAGAAATGCGCTATTGTAAACTTTCTCTGGCATAGGCAAATGATACATTTGCCTCAAATCCTCTGGCTTGAAGGACCCAAAAATCCTTCCATCGTTTGCGACAAAAGTTCTGTCTGTGATAGGAATTTCTTCAATTTCCCACTTGATAACATCGGTGTATGGAAGCATTTGCTCTCTTGCCGCTATCCTATGTAGGAAGGAGTCAGCCAAGTCCTTGAGAGTACACTCTGATTTTTTGATAGAATCTGCAGTAGCTTCTTCAATCACCTGCTCAGGTTTTTCGGCTTCTAGCAAATCATAATTTCCTTGCCAAGTTGTTCTGGCAAGGCCCGCGCACGTTGTATCTGATATCAAACCTTTCTTGCTGTTTACTATTAGTTGTGGCGCGGCTGGTGAATCGATAACGCCTGCAACCTTCTTCTGCTTTTTACCCATTATGCCTGAGTTGCTTCGAAAATCTGTATTCTGCACAGAGAGATGGTTTTGGCGTAACACTGAGATAACAATGAAACTCACAATTGATAGTAAAATAGAAAGAAGAACGTCGATATACTTTGTCTTTATTAAAACAGCGCGGATACGATCTATAGGCAGATCTGAGCGGATGGATTCATTAAGGGACCGTATAGGACCTGCCACCTTATAAATGCTCATTAGTGCAATATTTGCTGAAAGATCTTTTAAATCATGCAATGGGCGTACTGGCGGCCGAGCGGGGATGATTATGCCTTAATTGTCATTAACTCGGGCTTTCCAATCACTTTAACGGCTTTTCGTTGAGAACTGTGCCTTATCTTATCGGATCGGGCAGGGGCGCGAGGTTAGTTTTAACAATGCTTTGAGTGTTGCCGATCGCCGATATCGCATCGGGGAAAGGCCTATGCACATTAAGGATTCAACAGGGGAAACCACCGATTGCCGATTGCCGATATCGCATCGGCGAAAGGCATATGAACAATGCTTGCGATACGAAGGGGACTGCCGATTGCCGATATCGCAAATAGCTTTATCGGGTCGGGGCTTTAACGATGGGCGCAATAGTGGTGCACAAGGGAATGCCGATCGCCGATATCGCCGATAGCTTTATCGGGTTGGGGTTTTGACGATGGGCGCGATAGTGGTGCACAAGGGAATTGCCGATTGCCGATATCGCCGATAGCTTTATCGCGTCAGGGGGAGCCTTTTGATTGCTTGGTGCATCCTTTATGTTATTGTGATATGCGATCTTGCGATCGCTTTATCACAATAAACACATATTTGCTTTATTTCCAATGTTTAAAGAGATATTGCTTTTGAGGGGAAATTTATAGAGCGTTCCTTGGATTTGTTGGACTTTTACAAAGTAAGAGTTACTGACATCAATTTTATTTTAAGAGGGACCCATCTCATATTTTAATGGTTTTGTAAATAAAAATAAATATGAAATGGGGGGTTGTTTTGCAAGGCACAACACCTCCTAAGTTTCTATTTGAAAGGATTTTGGTTTTCTTTGAGAGGTATGGTGTGTTGGATGACTGTAGTGTCATAAGACTTTAGGTCCTCATAACTCCATACAAAGACATCTTGAAATTATTTGAATAGTTCAATATACGTGAGGTTTTGGTCAGGAGGCAGAGCTTTGGACAATTTTATCATTTTAGGATTTTCTGCAGTTCCTAAATTACAGTCCTCAATTTTTGCGTTTAATGGTTGCATTTTAGGTTTCCTAGAGATGTCATTTGAGTCAAAAATGTCCTCTAAAGGAGTGAGGCCTGTAGGTAGGAAATTATCCTTCAACTCAATGACTTCACATTCTGCTGGAATTGCATCCTCACCTTCTTTTTCTTGAAGTACCTGTAAATCTTTTCTAGTGAACTTAGTGGGATGTAGAATTTGATTTTTTGTTTCAGCAGAGATATGTGTTTCAACTTTGTCTATTTGATTGCTTCCATCTATTGTGTTGGAATCCATTTTTGTGCTTGAGAACTCCTCTTTCAAAGTCAGGAAATTGTTGATTTGTGTGTCATTTTCAAACACCTGCCAGTTTTTGACATTATCTGGTACAGCAGGTCCATGTTTGATTTCGGTAGTGAATTGGTGATTGGGCTTAAATCGCAATTTGCAAGTGCTTGCAAAGGTTGCTAGACTATGAGCATGCAGATTTTGATTCCTTGGAATCTTGTTCAATTGGGATTCAAGAAAAGTGTTGAGAATTTCCATTGCAGCAGCTCTGTATGATCTCAGCCTAAGATCATTCGTAATGAAGTTACCCTCTATTTGTTGAATGATGAGGTCAGAATCTCCCAAAATTGATATTCGAGCTACACCTAAGCTTTTGATCACTTTGAGCCCTAAGAGAAGGGCTTCATATTCGGCCATGTTGTTAGTGCACCTGAAATGCAATCTATATGCATGTCCCTCAGCGTGGTCATCCTTTATATTATGTATCCAAACCCCTGCCCATACTCCCTGCTTCTTAACAAATCCAACAAACTCTAGGTACCATAGGTTTTCTTGATTTGAACTGGTATTAGGAGCTTTTTCAACTTGCTCAGCAGGCATAGTTGGATTTTCAGTCTCATGGGATTCCTCATGTGTGACTGTCAATTTATTGTTCTCCAAGACTTCTTGAATATGAACTGTGGATTCTTTTTCTAGGAATTCATCCTGACTTAAAGCCACAATTTTAACATCAGTTGGGATTTGAATCTCAGTGTTGTACAAGATAAAAGAGTCCATGCCTGAATGGATAGAATAAATGGGAAAGTTTTGGGGTTTTACTTGACTACTTACCACATATTTCATCAAAGTTTCTCGGTATAGCCTCTTAGGCTGGCTGAAGACTGAGATAATGGCATAAGACATGTACAGTTGCAAAGATCCTTGTAGCATGGAACCCCAGGATCTAGATAACAACATTCCATACTTGGGTGGAATATCAGCTACCACCACATCCATGAGAATTGTCTTGGCTAGATATTGGACTAATGATACACACAGATCCTTGATTAAGCCTAGACACCGGACCTGACTGGAATCAAAGGAAAATAGGTCCTTGTATGGCCTTGTGATATCTAGGTCCAACTTTTCCATGACAAATTTTGGCATTAGATTATGGGAAGCTCCTGAATCAAACATTGCATTGTGAAGCACCTTGTCATGAATGTTTAAACTTACATAGAAGGGAGGGACCCCTCCATCTACTGATTTACCATTTGCTTCAGCGCCAAATATAAGTTCTGGTTGATCATCAAGGATATTCACTGAATCTTTGTTTTCTGGAATTTGTAATGATCTGCTGATTTATTCTCTAAAAAATTCATGCCTAGCCAATTCAGATAATGGGATGGATACTTTTAACTTACTTATTTCAGCCTCCATATTAAAGGGTTTTTCTATTTGTATTTTGACATTTTGGGCAGCAAGATTGTGTTTTTCCACTAAGTTTTCAACAACTGCCTCTTTTATTGGAATGTTATGATGAGCTGGCGTTACTTGCACACCATCTTCCAAAGGTTCCTCTACAATCTCTCTGAGTGGAGAAACAGATGTAGGGTGTTGTTTTGATTTATCTTTGTCTGAAACATCTTTGACTGTTGGACTATTTGGATTGGAAGTTGATTTAGGGATGATGGGTATATGAGAGTCCTTGAGTTCGGTTTTAGTAGGTTGCTTGATTGTCTTCTGCTTGGGTTCTTCAGGGATGTCTATTCTCCTACTTCTCAAGTGGTACTGCTTGTGGACTTCATACACAGGTGTTTCATACCCTTGCTTAAAATCAAAGGATTCCCCTGATTTCATTTGAAACTGACTAAGAGTATGAACCTCTTGATCTTCTTGAGTTAGGAAAATTGGTTGTCCACTATTGAGATGCATTAGGTTAATGTGGGGGTCCTCTGTTGGTTCACTAGATGTTGAAGCTTCTGCATACTTTTCTTGGAAAGGGGGCCTTATGTTTTGGTCTGCACCAAATTTTCCTACATTAGGGTTTTGATTTTTTCTAAAGTTCGGATTTCTTGCATTGCTGTTTGGTTGGCCTTCCCATGAAGATTTCCTCTCAATAGTTTCCACTCTATCTCCCAGCCTGTCCATGCCTTTAATAATTGCATCAAGTTTTTGTTCAAAGGCAGATGATTCTTCTTTGAAAGTTGTTCTTCTTTCAGATCTAGCTCGATTTCGTTTAGAAATCAGATTGGCTTCAATGCTCACAACTATGCTCTACATATCTTCAAGGCTGGGAGGAGCTCTCTCCCTGAGGTTGTAAGCCATGTCTTAGTCAATTCCATCAGGTAATTTGATCCTTGATACGTCTGGTGGTGGTCTAAGATTTATTGGAATAGCAAGGTAGGTATTGTTGAATGTGGCACAATAATCTTGGACACTTTCCTGTGGGCCTCTCTTCAAGTTCTCATATTCTGTTAAGTTGTGTAAAGGGTCTTTTTCTTTTCCCACCTATTCATGAAAGTCTGACAAAGGGCATCTGGATTAGCTATTGTATTTGCAGGGAGTGACCTAAACCAGGTCCTTACATCACCAGTTAAGCTCTGGACAAAAATTTTCATCCTGGCATCATCATCATCAATCTCATAGTTTTCAAAATAGTCTGTCATCTTCTTGGTATGTTGTTGAGCAGTGTAAGTGCCAGTACCGTCAAAATAGTTAATTTTTCCCTGATAATCCTGTGGCATAGCCCCTGGATTGGCAGGCACCTGCAGGGGAGCATATCGATTTGCCATATTAGCAGGCAAAAGTGGGACAACTAGAAGCACAGGGATAGCATCTGAGATAAGTGCTATGGATGGAGGGGTGGAAAAGAGATTTTTGGAGTGATAAAGGTGAACTGGAAGAAGCTACAGCAATAGGAAGAAAGACTTGAGATTTTAGTGTAGTAGGTTGAGTTTGAATAGGTTTCTACTGAGGTGTTTTAAGATTTGAATCAGCAGAACTCTCTTGATTTTCAGGTTTCCTAAGGCTCTAGGAATCAAATTCGGATTGTCAAAAATAGTTGAAATGTAGGAGGAGTTCATCTTTCCTTTAGGTAGGTTTGAAACAAGGATGGCCAAACAAATCTTTAAGACAGATGTTTAAAATCTAAAGCTAAACTGGAGTTAGACTGAAGTAGCTTTTATTTGCTCTTGTGATTGCATAGCAAAGACAGTTTCAAAGGATGCCTAGCTAACTTCAGGCTCCATCTGTAGCTTTAGAGATTAGACAGTAGTAACAGACATTCATTCAAGTCCCCAGTGGAGTCGCCAATGATGTTATCACTCAAGTTGTTCCCCAAAACTTGTGAGAAAAGGGAATACAACTGAGGTAACCACTAACCAATCTTTTAGAAGCAATTTCTAGCCAAACTGCATCCAGAGAGGGCTCTCTCTTTATAATTTAACTTTGTTATTTGAAGTATTTTATGCTAGTTATGATGTGTATAGTTTTGTTTTAAGTTTGTTTGGATGGTTATTTTAAATAGAGCTGGGATGCAAGTCTGAAATAGTTTATTCCATTGGGCAAATGGAGTCTATGAAGATGGATTGCTGAGTGTGTTTTTGTGATAAAGGACAATACTACAGAGTAAGATAATTAGTTTTGGAACAATATTGAAATCTAGAAATTGATGGAATGTAAGCCAGTGGGTGAAGGGCAGTCAAGAATCCTTCCTCATGATGGCAGAGGGAAAGTGCATGAATATTATCAAGGAGCAGTAAAGAGTTCCTTGGCAATCTTCAAAGTGAAAGAATTAGTGGAAACAGAAGCATCTAAGAATTTCTGTTTATCCTAATTCTCAAGAAAACATAAATAACAGCAGGAATTGAACACAGAGTGTATTTAAACAAGTTCTAGGCTATTCTTTTTCCCTGTTGCTAAGATTATGAAACATATATGAAATTTGCAAACATAGAAAACACAAAACACAGTTTAGAATAACTTATTGATCCATAGAAAGACATAGGAACTCTGTAGCAGATCCCAGGACATCAAATCCACATTCAGACATTCCAGCAGTAGTGCACTTCAACAGCCTTTGTATTAAAAAATATCAGAGTTACAGCGTGGTCCAAAGAGGAAAATCACCAACCCCGAATACATTCCTTAGGGAGGTATTTATACAAAAAGAGAGTTACAAAATATCTTGAGGATAAGATATGAAGCAATAACTTCCTTCACCTACTCTGACAAGGGAATGAATGCAGAAATAAATGTAGGAGTAATTGTGGCTATGCTGGCTGCTTTAACTGATAAGATATTTTTGACTTTTCAATTCAGAAAGTCAGTTGGTAGCTGTGCCTTTACTTTTCATTCCTGTGTTGTTGTTCTGATCCTTTCACCTGCTCTTGATTTCACTTTAACACGTCCTAGTCCTGGCTTGAGCTCCTTCCTCTATTGTTTTCATCTTTAGTATAACTGCCACGTGTCTTGTTATTCGACCAAATGTAGATAAACAGAAAAATCCAAATTACCTTGGTAAAATTTCGAGCATGCTCTGCCACCACTGGTCTGTTGGCAATTGATGTCTTTGTATTTTTACAAGTGTTTCATCAGCCTCAGTATACCTGTAAAAGTTGGGCTTGACTTCAAAAAGATGATTTATTTCATGTTCAATATAAAACAAATTTTCCAATTTGTCATATAAACTCTGTCCGGAGGGAGGTCCTGTGTCTTCTGAAGTGCTTGATGATGTAGTGATTTTATTTGTAACATAAGTGTTTACCCTGTGAGCATATTGTTGATGTGATAACAGTCTTTGATTGCTGGTTAGTAAACTGGGTAGACCCTTCTGCTACAAGACTGTGAACTTCTCTGTGAAGGCATTAATATCCATCTGCATCTCCTGGCACTTCCTTTCCAAATTCTGCACAAAATTCCTCATTGTTAGCACCTTCTTCACTGTCAAAATGGTGCCTGTCCTGTCCGTGATCTCCAAAGCTGCTAGCTGTTCTTTAGTATGAGTATTCAAAAAATGGATGAGTCTATTGGCCTGCTCAGGCATTTTTCCCAATGATGCCCTGGCCCTTTGAATTTCCACTTGGGCCCTTTCTATTAATTCTATTTGTTCATGGATGGTTTGAATTGATTGCCATTGGTCAGTAATAGACTGGCCAATCTTGGTCCACAAGATCATTTTGATTTCTGCTAAAGGTTTACGTAAGGTGAGAACCTTTTCCAATGATTTCACCTTGTTCTCCAGGGCCTTTACTTCTCTGGTTTTTTCTGCCACTGCTATTTTTGACTTGTCATAGCTCACCTCTAGTTTGTCCAGTTTTTCCTTTGCCTCTTTAAGCTCTGACATTTGGGCTTCCACTTCTTCTACTGCTTTCATTAATTCATCCATGCCCATGCTGGTATCTGGCCCTGTTGTTGATGCTGAAGCTGAGGTACCTGTTGTTGATGCTCGGATGGTAGGAGGGACTGCTGTTGTACCTGTGAGGGGAGCAGTGGCACCTGTTGGAGCTGTTTCAAGTGGCTGGGAGGTCGACTCTCCCTGCTTTTCTTTAATTTCCTTCTCAATTGCTTGCTCTGTTTCTGCCAATCTCTCATTCATCCTCATTAGCAGAATTACCATGTCCTCTTCCTCTTTCTGCTGTGCAACTTCTGAAGTTTGTGGATGCACTATAATTGGAAACTTAATTACCTTTTGAGGGCTGCAATGTCCTCCTCCTTCTTCTTGATTAGTGCTTTGATGCCTTTTGCATCCTTAGGATTATGCCCAAGCTCGATTATAATTTCTTCTAAGGACTTAATCTTGTTTTCCTTAGCTAAGGAGGAAGCCTTTTCCAATTCTAATTGGGCAGAGGTATTGTGCAATGAATTTTGTAGTTTGTGAGCAAGCAATGCCTTATCTGCCAAGGTGGAATACACCATCTCCCCAGTTTGCTTATGTAATTCAATCTGGTCAATTGGGTGAATATCTTTACAGAAAACTTCCAAATTGGTTCTTATATAATCAGTAGCTGACTGGGGTTGCTATGTCTTGGGCTTGAAATGGCTGAGGATCATTTTCTTTTCTTGAATATCATAAGCAGCCATTAGCCTTTGCTGATTGGTAGGTGATGTCCTCATCATATGATTATAAATTTGCATCCTCACTGGTAATTTCTAGCTTTTATTTCGGTGAAAGTTTTCTTGATATCTGAGCTTTGCTTGCTTTGAGGCCTGGTAGATGAAACTTCCACGCTATGTTGCCTCTCTAGCTCTTGCTGGAATGAGCTAGCTGAGGTGCCAGGCAATGGAGAAGTTTGCTCCTCGGTCCTTTCCTGATCTCTCATGCGGCTTGTGGTATCTTCCACAAATTCCTCCTCAGAATAGGGATTCAAACTTTGCCTCTTATCTCCTGGTTGTTCTGATGGTCCACTGGTAGGGGCATCCTCTGTTGACCTAGGTTGTCATTGATGTCAATATGGGAATATTCTGGATACTAGAGGATGACATGAAGCCAAGGGGATGCAGAGCAAATTTATGAAGAGATAGGAGCAAGGCCATCAGGATAGCCAAGCCATAAGCAAAGAGGAGTTACCTAAGGAGGCATATCAAAGCATATTACAGGATATTAGAGCAAGAGAGGCATTCATATATGCAAGGAAGTCCTTGGAAGACACTGCCAAGCCAAAGGAGCCACCCACACACACACACACACATATATATATATATATATATAACAAAGAAGAATAGAGCCATGGGAGGCAGCACACAGAGTTATCGAAGCAACAGAGGACGCAAATAGCTAGAGGAGTCATATATATGTATGTCAGATATATATGCCAATGAAGAGGGGCACACAGAAAAAATGGAGGAAACACAGAAATAGAGTGATCAGAGAGCTTATACACATGCATTTAACAACTACCGGAGCAGAAATCACATGTATGTGTGCAACTGCACTATCGGGAGCCATCGGAAGAGCAATGGATGCATTTAACAGCAAATAGAGCCATCAGAGCCACAGAGGAGCACATGAGGACGAGAGGAGCTAACAGAGCACGAAGCACCACCATTGGAGCCATAGAGGAAGCAAACAGAGTTAGAGGAGCCAAGAGGAGCACACAAGAGGAGCCAAGTGGAGCATAAACATGCATATGGCGGCAAAGACCTGTATATACATTTAACGCAAACAACGCTATCGGAGGCGGAAGACTTAGACTCATATGCAAATACACTGACGGAGTGAAAAAGGTAGAGAAAAGTTGGAGAAAAGTTGCTAAAACATCAATTTCTCTGTTGCTGAAACACCACTTTCGGCGTTGCTGAAACACCAATTTCGGCATTGCTGAAACACCTCCGTGACGAAATTATATTTTGGTGTTTCTGAAACACCTCCTTGACGAAATTATATTTTAGCATTGCTGAAACACCTCCGCAACGACATTATATTTTCGTGACACCATCAATCGAAGGTAAACATGAGGAAGCTAAAGCGAATGGAGGAGGGAAGCCAAAAGGTCAAGCGAGTGTTGAGGAAGTCGAAGCTCAAGCAAGCAAGGAGGAAGCCAAAGAGCCATTGAGTAAGCAGAAACAAATGGACAAAGGCATAAGAATGTATAAAATAGTAAAAACAGAGTGTTGTTGATGTTGTTGTTGTTGCTATTGTTGCTGTTGCAGTTGTTGTTGTTGTTGCAGCTATTGCTACTGTTGCTGTTGCAGCTGTTGTTGTTGTTGCGGTTGCTGTTGCTATTGTTATTGCTATTGTTGTTGTTGCACCTGTTGTTGCTGTTGCAGTTGTTGTTGCTGTTGCTGTGGTTGTTGCTGTTGCTGTGGTTGTTGTTGTTGCTGTTGTTGCAGTTGTTGTTGTTGTTGCTGTTGCAGCTGTTGATGTTGTTGTTGCTGTTGTTGTTGCTGCTGTTGTTGTTGGAGCTTTTTTTTGGTGTGGCAAAGAACCAGAAGATGAGGTAGCAGAAGCAGCAGAGGTGGTTAAGCATTGTATGAAGTTGTTGATGAATGTTGGTGAACGTTGTTGCAGCTGCTGAAAGTTGTTGAAATACGCTGGAGGAAATAGAGGTCATGTGAGGGTCCAACAGAACAGAAAGAGGGTGCAGCAGAATAGTAAGAGGGATGAAGGACCAACAGAACGGTAGGCAGTCAAAGCGGAGAAGCAGCCAGCGAAGAAATAGTCATGCTGAAGCATTCACTATGACAATGAGAAGATAAGCTTGAACAGAAAGTTGTTCTTTATACAGAGTTTAGTGCAGCTAACAGTAGACTGACTAAAGCTATGTGAAGACATTATCAGAGAGCACAAAGACTATTGTAGACTCTGTGTGAACATTATGGAGAGTTGTAAAGACTTCTCCATAAGAAGATTGGTTTTCATTGATGTTGTAGCATGGAGACTACAGTGAAGCTGTAAATAGACAAAACTCAATAGAGAAGAGTTTTGAGAGCAGAATATTATTACCAAAAGTGTCTTGACAAGAATGGATTGGAGTCCTTGGGGTTGGTGCCTCAGAAGTGAGAAGAATTGGAGTTCTTGGGCTGGTGCCACAAAAGTGAGAAGGATTGGAGTCCTTGGGGCTGGTGCCTCAAAAGCAAGAAGGATTGGAGTCCTTGGGCTGGTGCCTTAGAAGTAAGTAGGATTGTAGTCCTTGGGGTTGATGCCTCAGAAGTAGGAAGGATTGAAGTCCTTGGGAGTTTGTGTTCCTAAGTCCAAGATTGGTGTCTTGGCGAAATAGAGTTGGTTCTCTGGAGGTTGGAGCCTCACCAAAGTCCAAGTTGGAGCTTGGCAATTGATTGTAACCATCTATATATTGTATCTATTTTACTGCACAGTTCATATATTAATAAAAGTATTTATTCTTGTTGTTCATCTTGTCTTCTGAATATTTATGTTTTAACTGGTAAAATAATAGTGGGAAAAATAAATACTGATTCACCCCCCCTCTCAGTATTTCCAACGATTGGTATCAGAGCAAGTACCTTCATTCAAAGCTTAACAACTTGAAGGTCAACATTTAGAACACAAATGGCGAGGTAAAGGAAGAAAGTCTCCAATCCTCCTAAGGATGTGTCTCCCTCTACTTCTAAAATAGAAGACAATCAATTTGATGAGGCTCCAAGGCTCAATGGGAACTTTAATATATGGGAAGCAAGAATGAGGAATTTCTTACAGACTCAAGGCATTGAAATCTGGAAATTAGTGATTGCTGATAGCAGGATGGATGAAGAATCCAAGAAGTACAATGAAAAAGCAATGAAGGAAATCTTGAATGGGCTACCTGATTCTGTAAAGAACAATATAGGAAAATTTTCATCAACAAAGGATATATGGGACAAACTTCATGACCTTCACTCAAAAGGAGAACTGACCATGACTATCAATCAAGAAGGAGATCCTGAACCCATCATAGAAGCTGAAAATGAGAATGATGACATCAAGGCTAAAACAGACCTAGAAGATGAAGAGAATGAAAAAGATTTTGTGGAAGAACTCCTTGCTCAACTTATGACTGCCATGGAAGAGATTAACAATTTGAAAAAAGAAATGAGAAACTTAAGAAGATAGCTCCAGTTGATGACAAAGACCAAACAAGGAAGAAATTTTACCTCATCAAGCTTCAAGTACAAGAAAGGGATGAAGAGCTTGCCAAGCTTAAGAAGGAATATCATCAAAGCAAAATAAAGCGTCATGAAGAAGTCATATCCATGACAAATCAATTGGATAAAGCAAAGAAACAGGAAGATATCTTGTCAAGCCAACTTGAACAAAGGCACAAGAGCTTCAGCAAACTTGAAGAAGAGATTGGTCAGTACAAGGTAGAGGTCTCCTCCCTTAAGTCTCAATTACAAGAAGCCAGGAAACAGGCACAAGGAGCTGAGAAGAGAAAGAAGAGCAGTCAAGCAAAGAATGAAGAAATCTTCAAAATGAAATCAGATATTATCTCCCTTAAAATAGAAGCAGATGAAGCTACTCATATCAAGGAAGAAACTGAGGAAAAGATTGCTAAGAAGAATATTGAGTGTGAAATATTGGAAGAAGAGGTTGTCTTCCTCAAAACAAAGGTTGAAGGGATGAACAAAATCTTGAAGAGCTCTCAAGCCTTGGATGACATGCTCAGCTATTGTGGAGCACTTGAAAGGTATGCTTTTGACAAACAATTTAGTGGCTTTTCAGTAATATTTGTAACCTTTTCTGCATTATGAATTCAAAGAGATAAAGGATTTTAATAAAATGTGCAAGAGTTAACATGGGAAGCTCAATCATTAATAATTGTTGTTTTTCTATACAGGGAGAGGCCAAAGCAAGGAGTTCCCATCCAAAAGTGAAAAACACAGGAAGAATAACTGTTGTCCCTCCAGAAGGGAACCAGATGCGAACAAGATCGAGCAAATCAGAGCTGAATAACCCAGGAAAGGAAGGAGGGATAACAATTCGGCGAAAGTGAGAAAGAAAAGCAAAGGATTAACGGATTAGCGAATCCCTCAGGATCTTCGATCCTGAGGGATCGCTGTTTTTACTTATCTTTGTTACCTAGATATCTCCGTCGTTACTCCTATATAAAGGAACAGCATCGTTGAGCAAAGGGACTACTGCTTTTGTAATTTTCAGTTTCAGACAAAACTTTGATCATCGAGTCTCACTGAGACCTGGTTTATTGTACATTTGTTAATGCATTAATATAAAAGACTTGGTGTTTATTTCATCTTGGCATCTGGAGTAACCTAAGGTGGTGTACCATTGGCAGCTAAGGGCCCGGCTCCGAAGGACACCTACTTTTGTATCATTGTACTGTGATTTACGCGTGGTTTGCTTATCTTTATCACTCAGTAATCTGATATATCTTTCATATGCTATGCTATGCTCTGTTACGATCAATACATTAATGATTTTTCCGTGTAATGACTCTGCACCGTATAATTGGATCTCTTCAGAGTTGAATCGCGTGTTTTTAATCTTAAACCAACTATTTTTGTTACAAAGCGTTGAGGTGAATATTACTGTCATTAGATCCATGTGAAATAACAATTATTGGAACTTGAGAGTAATGTTACTCTATTTAGAAACATAGTTATATTATCCTTTATTCTCATATTACTATATTAATGCGAGGCATGCATATATGGTTGATTATTGTTGTTCCATAATTCATCAATGAGTGATGTTCCATAAAGTATATTCCATCCAGTTTGCTTGAGGAGAAAAGAATGTTATGTCAGAGTTTGAATCAGTTGGTTTTGACTTGCGAGATTTAGTTTTTTTATTGTTGTTCCATTTACTGTTGTTCCATTTACTGTTGTTCCATTTCCTTTTTGTTGTTCCATTTTACCTTCTGTCGTTCTATTTACTTGCCTTTGTTGTTTTGGTGTGAGAGAAGGTCTAAGGCTATAGTGAGCCTCAGCAGACGCTGCTTAGCTCCCAGACCTGTGGTCCATGCTCTAATTTCCTTTCTATCAGTTTCTAGAGGGATGGGTTATCGCTTCTGTACCCTTGACTGATCAACTGTCTTGTGTGATTCTATCTTTTGGAATAATTTAGTTATAGTTTAGCATCTATTTACTTTTGTATTTCCTGAACACTATACTACTAAGCATTACTCGGACGAATAGCTTCGGATTGAGTTACTCTTTGCAATAACAAAACGTTCCCGGATTGATTTATTAATGTAGGATAATTAGAGGTGTGGGAGACCCTAGTTACAGCTCTACATTTTGGCACCGTTGTCGGCGAAAGAGTATAGCCATTTGCCCTTTACAAAGTAGTGCGCAAATCCGCTAGGGGAGAGTTGGATTTTAAAAACGGAAGGTAAGAACCTGCGTACGGAGCATGTAAAAGCCCTGCTCCACCGTCCGCTCTCTTAGCAGAATTGCTGGTTGAATAGGATTTAGT
>APFE031001337.1:9559-24237 GCA_000404065.3 Pinus taeda | reverse complement strand
GAACAGCGATATGTAGAGATAGGGAAGCCCAACACATCAAAGAATCAGCAATCAGGGCAAGCCCCTTCAAAGCAAATTGAACAACCTCAAATCCCAGTTTTGCAGACTCCTCTCAATGATGAGAGAGGAAAAAAGAAAGACAGAGAGGAGGTCACACCTCCAACAGGGTCATCATAGCAATGAGAGGCCAAGAGGCCGAGGATAGACCCTGAAACAGAAGAAGGAGACATTAGTGAAGAACGGGCAGAAAGCCACAGCAGAGAAAGGCAAACAAGCCAGCAAACTGCCACTAGCGCATTTCAGCTAGAACAGGCCCAGCAACATACCACAGAGGTATACTCCTCAAGACAATAGGGAAAGAAACCAGCTGCAGTCAAAGAAGGCTTCATAGAGATCAAGGCACAGAATGAATTGGTGAGAGTGCAGCTCTATGACCAATTCTTGAAGACAACTCCACCCAAAAAACAAAGATTGATGGCTGCATATGATCTGAAGGAAGAAAAAATGATCTTCACCCATCTGAAGCCTAAAGTCCCACATCCAAAGACCCCAGCATATTACTACAGAACAAACCTGGAGGTCTTTTCCAAAGACATACACCCGATGGATCAGATTGAGCTGCACAAACAGACTGGGGAAATGGTGTATGCAACACTTGCTGACAGGGAAATGTTGGCCCATCAGCTAAAGGAAGCCCTGAAGAACACAAACAGACAGCTTGATTTTGAAAAGTTGTCTTCCTCTGGAAAGGACAATAGAATAAAGAATCTAGAGGACATAATAATTGATTTGGGACATGACCCGAAGGATCCAAAGGGTGTTAGAGCCCTTATGAAGAAGAAAGAGGATGACATTGCTACACTAAGAAGGCAGGCAAAATTGCCTCCTACCATTCACCCTCAAACAACAGAACTTGCACAAGAAAAGCAAGTAGATGATGCTATGGAGCTGCGTCTGGTAATGAACCAAAGAATATTACAAATGGAGGCATAATTAGAGAAAGCACTGCAGGACAAGCAAGGGGAGTCAGCCTCCCAGCCCCCTCAAACATCAACAAATCTTGGACCTGCCCCTCCCACACAAGCAGCAGCATCCCCTCCTGCTATTCCAGCACCTACCACAGCTACATCAGCAACAGGAGCAACAGCAGAAGCAACAGCAGCAGCAGAATCCAGCATGAGCATGGAGGAGTTGATGAAAGTTGTTAAAGAGCTTGAGACACAGGTAACTAAAATAAATGATGCCAAGGAGAGACTGGCCAATCTGGAGACCAGTTATGATAAATCAAAGATGACAGTAGCAGAGAAACAAAGAGAAATAAAGGCCTTCAAGGCCAAAGTAAAAAATCTGGAAAGTGAATTGCTGCTAGGTAAAACCCTAGCAGAAATAAAGAAGATTATTTGGGCCAAAATTGGCCAATCTATACAAAAGCAATCGAGGTCCATTGAGGCAATTTTTGAACAGGTTGAGCTGATAGATATGGCTCATGTGGAAATACAAAGAGCCATAACAGCCCTGGGAATAATGCCCGAGCAGGCCACCAAAATGATACATTTCCTCAATAACCGCACTAGAGAGGAACTGACAGCTCTAGAAATAAGCAGCAGAACGGATACAATCTTGAGAGCCAAAAAGGTACTGACCTTGAGGAATTTTACTCAAACTCTGGAGAGGAAATGTTAGGAGATGAAAGCAGAGATTGATGAATTTAGAGCAAAAATTACTATACTACAGGACAAAGGACTACCAAGCCTAGTGACTGGCATAGGACAACTTCTGTCATATAATCAGTATATGACAAAGATCAACAATTATGTTGAAAATCAGATAACAGCATCCAGCAGCTCCACAGAAGAAGTAGGGCCTCCCTCTGGGCAGTCTCTCTATGACAAGCTAGAAAATCTGTTCTTTAATGAACATGAAATAAATCATCTGTTTGAAGTCCCTCCAAACTTCTACAGACATACAGAGGCAGATGAAACACTAGTGAAAATGAGGAGGCATCACCTACCTCCAGCTGATTGGTGGCAAGTAATGCTGGATATTTTGCCCAAATAATGCCACTTTTCTTTTTGCCTTTTTTTGAGAAAAATCAAAGTTTTCAAGTCACAGTACAGGTCAACAGGCACGTCAGCAGGCAGATCAGCACAGGTATCACAGGGAGCATCCGTACAGGTGACTCACCAACACACCCAGATAGCAGGCTCAATTAACGCAGAGTTAAATGCACAACTACAACCCACTTTCTAGAGCCACAAAGTCAAAAGCTGTCTGACAGAAAGATGGCAACCATCTCAGCATTAAATGCTATATTTATGTTTTCATTTACTTTTTGTAAGAGAGTTGGTGGTGCAATTTATTGCACAATAACTCTCTACTGAGATATTTTGTACCCTATTTTTGTATATATTCTCCCAGAAACGCATGAGGGTCGGTTTGTAGTGTAATTCTTTCTGAAGAGCTCTATGATCTGGAGACATTTTTTGATTAAAAAATTGCTGATGGAATTTTCTGGTTTTATGCTGTCTGAAGATGGATATGTATAGCTCTGTTTAGTTGCAGGAATTCCTGTGTCATTTGCTGACAATAAGTTTTCTTAACTGTGTATGTGTTTTCTGTGTATTCCATATCTTTAGTTTTCATTAATCTTAGCAAGGAGAAAAGAATTAGCCTAGGATTTGTTTTGAACACCCTATGTTCAATCTCTATTTCTAAATATGTTTTCTTCTGGATTAGCCATGGATATGAATTCTTGATTGCTCATGTCTAAACTAATTCTGTCATGGTGAAAATTGTTTAAGAATTCATAACTGCTCTTAAGTAATAATTTCATTTTTCTCTGTTAGCATAGTGAAAGATTCTTAACTTCCTTTCACTCACTAATTCCATAATTTCATAAAAAATCTGATAAAATTGCTTCACATATGCCTATCTGGCTCTGCAGCAACATTCTGTCTTCATAAATCTACTTTCAGCAGCACAAATACCTCAACTCCATTGCCCAATGGAACAAACTGTCGTATGATCTGTATCTCAGTTCTATCTGAATTCACCAACCCACCAATTTCAAACAAAACAGTACACGATAACTAGCCTAAAAGCATTCGTCAACAAAGCTAAACTATAAAGAGAGAGCCCTCTCTGGTTGCAGGTAGGCTAGAACCTGTAGCTAAAAGATTGGTTAGTGGTTACCTCGGTCGTATTCCCTTTAGGAAGCAGGGAAAAACCTGAGTGTTAACATCAATGGCGACTCCACTAGGGAACTATGTCAAATTACCAAGTAAAAGGAAATAAGCTTCCTGTTTAAATCCTATCATAAGATACCAGGGAAAGAAAACCCAGAAGCTGGCTCCAAAGAAGAAATCACGTTACACTAGGTCCAATCCTGACCCTAATCCCCCAACTATCTTTGAAAACTCCAATTTAATCCCAAAAATCTTAAAGAAGCAAGAGCAGTTAGGGGAGCTCTTAGATTGAGATACTGAGCCAAATCAGCAGAGCTAAATTCCTACTCCTGTCAAAGCATCAGTTCACCCTCACTCTACCCCTGCTTATCCTAGTTCTTCATCCACTTCCCAAGGTAGTTTCCCCACTCCCCCATCCCCAACACACCTTACTCCTATTATCCCTATTGTTCCATTTGTTCCACCCCTTCTTGCTGCCCCTTTTATCCCTACAAATATGGCTAGATATGCTCCTTTAGTCCCGCCTGCAAATCCATGGGCAATGCACCAAGACTATCAAGGAAAAATCACTTACTTTGATGGAACTGGCACTTATACTGCCCAACAACACACTAAGAGGATGCAGGACTATTTTGAGAACTATGAGATAGATGATGAAGATGTAAGAATGAAAATTCTTGTGCAAAGTTTGACAGGGGATGTAAGGAATTGGTCCAGGTCTCTAGCTGCAAAATCTATAGTCAATCCTGATGCCTTATACCTAAGTTTTTTAAAAAGATGGGAAAAGAACAAAGACCCCCTACACATACTGACAGAGTATGATAATTTGAAAAGGGGCCCACAAGAGATAGTTCAAGATTACTGTGCTAGGTTCAACAATGTATATAACGCTATCCCTCAAAACTTGAGACCTCCTCCTGATTTGGCCTTGATCAAATTTCCTGATGGATTTAACCCAGACATGGCATATCAATTAAGAGAAAGAGCACCTCCAAGTCTTGCAGACATGCAGAATATAGCTGTAAGTGTAGAGGCAAACCTGATTGCCAAGAGAACCAGAGCAAAAAATGAGAGAAGAATAACAATCAAAGAGGAACCCTCAACCTTTGACCAAAAACTAGATGCAATCATGAAGGGTATGGAAAGGTTGGGAGATAGAGTTGAGACCATGGAGAGAAAGTCCTCTTGGGAAGGACAAACAAGGAACACAACTAGGAATCCCAATTTTAGAAAAAAACCAAAACCCAAATGCTGGGAGAACTAGTCCTGATCAGAACATTAGACCTCCATTTCAAGAAAATTATGCAGATGCCTCAACCACTAGTGAACAAATAGAAGATCCCCACGTCAATTTAATGGGTATGGACAGTGAAGAACATGTATTCTTAACACAAGATGATCAACAGGCCCAAGACTACAAACAGTTCCAAGCAAAATCTGGTGAGTCATTTGATTTCAGAGAAGGATATGACATAGCAGTCTATGAAGTACACAAACAATACAAGTTGAGGAGTAGAACCATAGATAAACCAAAGAATACCAAACAAACACACACCAAACTGCCCAAGAAAACTAGTGATAAAGCTGCCTTAATAGAGTCCTCAGATAAAAAACCCCACAAAGAGGTTACAGTGGAAGATGTATCTGATATACAGCCCCCAGTAAAACCTACACCCACACCACTTCTTCCAACAGAAATTTTGGGCAAACCTCTAGAAAAAAGAGCCAACCCAAACATATCCCAAAACAATATGCCTGATCAGGACATGCTCACCCAAAATTCAGCAGAAAAGGAAAAATTTGCTGCTCATAATCTAAAAGTTCAGATGGAAAAACCTTTCAATCTTGAAACAGAAATTGGCAAACTGAAAATTGCAATCCCTCTGTCTGAACTAGCGAAACATGAGGTCTTCAGACAAAAAATTAATAGATCATTGCAAGTACCAAAAAATAGGGATGCAGTCAACATTCTGGATGACCAGCCAGAACTTATTTTTGGCTCAAAAGTCAATGGCAAATGAGGGGATGGAGGAACTCCTCCATTCTATGTAAGCCTAAACATTCATGACAAAGTATTACACAATTCCATGTTTGACTCAGGGGCCTCTCATAACCTAATTCCCAAACAGTAATGGAAAAACTTGGATTAGACATCACCAAACCCTATAAAGATTTATTTTCATTTGATTCCAGCCAGGTAAGATGTTTAGGCCTGATCAAAGACCTTTGTGTATCCCTAATCCAATATCCAGCCAAAACAATTCTAATGGATGTAGTAGTGGCTGACATTCCACCTAAATATGGTATGCTCCTATCAAGATATTGGGGTGCCAAAATCCAAGGATCTTTGCAACTAGACATGTCATATACCCCAATTTCAGTCTTTGGCCAGCCAAAGAGACTATACAGAGAGACACTCATGAAATATGTGGTCAGCAGCCAGGACAAGCCCCAAAACTTCCCAATCTACTCCATCCATTCAGACATGGACTCCTTCATACTATACAATGCTGATATATGTCCCAAAATTGAGCCCAAACTCCTAGAAACAAAGGAAACCAAGCATATGAATGAACAATCCACTGTTGCAGAACAAAATATCACTGATCTGAACAGAGTATGCTAACAGGTCACAAGAATCACCAAGACTAGACTTGCCCATTGAACAAATCTATAAATCCATTAAAACCAACATTGACCAAGAAACCTTGTGGTATTTAGAATTTGATGGGTCAGTAAATAAGCTAGGAGCAGGAGCAGGGGTATGGATACACAATACTCAAAATGACCATGTTCTAGGTCATGCATATAAGGTTAACTTAAAATGCACAAATAACATGGCAGAATATGAAGCCCTCTTACTAGGTCTCAAACTGATTAAGAGCCTAGGAGTAACCAAAGTCTCCATATTGGGGGATTCAGACCTAATTATCCAACAGATAAAGGGAATTTTTGTCACAAATGATCCCAGGATGAGGTCTTATAGGTTAGCAGTGGCAGACTTGCTCAACAACTTCCTAGAATATCAGCTCACCAAAATACCTAGGAACCACAACTTGCATGCTCACAGTCTGGAAACCTTTGCAAGCACCTGTAAACTTCCTTTTGGGCCTAACCACCAATTCACTGCTAAGATCAAACGCAGGCCCTCTGTCCCAGACAATGTAAATAATTGGCAAGTATTTGAGAACGATACTCAAATAAACAATTTTTTAACCATGAAGGAGGAACTCTCAAACTTAAACATTGACACAAGCATTAAGGATGATCAAAACCAAAAAGGATGAACTAGACACAAGTATATCAGCTGAAAAAACAGATAGAATATTACATCCTACAACCTTTGACCCTTCCAATTTACAGAAACTAAAGATAACAGATCTTAATGAAATTAATGAGGAAGAAACGGAAGTAATTCAGTTAAAAGACAATTTCTTGCCTATAGGTCTTGCTCCTTTAGAAAAAATTTTTGATTCAAATGATCTCTCTAAGAAACCAAAGATGCAACCCATCAATGCAGAAATAGAGGAGTGTAACATTGGGACCATTGAAAATCCCAAAATGATCAAGCTTTCTAGAACCTTACCTCCTGATAAGAAATCAGAATATATCAAACTGTTCAAAGAGTTTCAGGATGTGTTTGCCTGGAGCTATGAGGACCTTAAATTCTATGATACCAAAGTTATCCAGCACACAATACCCCTGAAATAAAACCAAAATCCCTTTAAACAGAAACCGAGAACAGTTAATCTAGTACTTCTTCCCCTAATAGAAAAGGAAGTAAAACGAATGTATGAAGCTTGGATCATTGCTCCCATAAGGTTTTCTGAATGGATTTCCAACCTTGTCCCTACAAGAAAGAAAACTGGGGAGATAAGACTTTGTGTGGATCTGAGAAATTTAAACAAAGTCTCTCTCAAAGACCACTACCCCTTGCCAAAAATGGATCACATCTTACAAAGGGTGGTGGGAGCTTCAAGGATCTCATTACTGGATGGCTTCTCAGGATTCAATCAAATCCTAGTCCACCTAGATGACCAAGATAAAACTGCCTTCACCACACCTTGGGGAACTTTCAAATATGTCAAAATGCCTTTTGGACTCAAGAATGCTGGAGCCACATTTCAAAGGGAAATGGATATAACCTTTGCCAAAGAAATCCATGATTTCTTAGTCATATACCTTGGTGATCTAACAACCTTCTCAAAATCAGACCAGGAGCATTTAAAACACCTCAGGCAAGTGTTCTTAATTTGCAAAAAGTATGGCATTTCTTTGAACCCAAAGAAATCACTATTTGGCCTGGAAGAAGGCAAACTCCTTGGTCATATAATTTCAAAATATGGCATAAGAATTGATCCTGATAGGATTCAAGCTATACTGCAAGTCCCCCATCCAAGAAACATCAACGAGTTATAAGCCTTTTTGGGGAAGATTAATTTCCTAAGAAGATTTATTCCTAACTTAGCTGAGCTTATAAGATTGTTGAACAATATGCTCAAGAAAGATGCCAAGGTCAAATGGGAAATTGAGGCTAAAAAAGCTTTTGAAGAAATCAAGATAGCCTTGACAAAAACACATGTGCTTACAAGCCCTAGTTTTGATAGAGACTTTATAATCTTCTCCTTTGCCTCTGAAAATACAATTGCTACTGTCCTACTGCAAAAGGATGACCTGGGATGTGAAAAAACTATTTCCTTTCTCAGTAGAGCCCTTAGGGATGCCCCACTCAAGTACAAAAATCTGCAAAAGCAAGCATATGCCCTAGTAAAAGCCATAAAGGATTTCAGAGTTTACATCCTATACTCTCACATAATTGCATATGTGCCGAATGCAGTAGTCAAAGATATCTTAACTCAAGAGGGAATGGAAGGCAAGAGGGGAAAATGGATTGCCAATATTATGTAATATGATATAGAAATCAAACCAACAAAACTTATAAAAGGACAAGGGCTAGCTAAAATAATGACTGAGACTAACTTTCAAGCCCTTGACATCAATGAACTGGATAACGAACAGGAGATGGCGACTCCACAGATCAATCAAGCCTTTCTACAATCACCTTGGTATGCTGACATATGTTTTGTATTATTAAATCTGCAAGCTCCTCCAGGGTTATCCAGAACCAAGAACAGATTTCTAAATTTGAAGGCTGCAAAATTTTGTATCATAGGCAATGTTTTATTTTGGAAAAATCATGAAGGTGTCCTGCTCAACTGCATGACTTCAGATGAAGCCGATAAGGTCCTTAGAGAATTTCATGCAGGAGACTGTGGAGGGCACTTATATTGGAAATCCACAGTTGATAAAATCCTGAGGGCTGGATTTTATTGGCCCTCCCTGTTTACTGATTCAAAAAAGTTTGTAATGTCATGTCATAAATGTCAGATCTTTGAAGGGAAGAAAAAGTTACTCCCCTTACCCATCAGGCCCATTTCAACTGAAAAACCATTTCAACAATGGGGCTTAGACTTCATTGGGGAAATTCACCCTTCATCCTCAGGCCAGCATAGATGGATCCTGACAGCTACTGATTACTTCACCAAGTGGATAGAGGACATACCTTGTAGACAAGCAAATGATTCAATTATCATACAATTCCTAGAAACCAATATCTTGTCTAGATTTGGATGCCCAGAGAAAATCATAACAGATAATGCAGCTGCCTTTAAATCCAAGAAAATGATCAACTTCTGTCACAAATATCATATCACCCTAGTTCATTCAACAACCTATTACCATCAAGGCAATGGCCTAGCTGAGTCCTCCAATAAAAGCCTAATCAACATCATTAAAAAGGTCTTGGAGGAGAACAAAAAGAATTGGCATAAGAAGCTGGTAAATGCACTATGGGCAGATAGGTTGACCACAAAAAGATCTATTGGTACTAGCCCATATGAGTTGGTATATGGCCTGGAAGCTGTGTTCCCATCATACCTTGGGATCCCTGTGATCAAATTGCTGCAGGAAATACAGGCTGAACCTAATGATATCCAGAGAAGGATCAATCAAACAATTCACTTACAAAAAACAAGGGAAGAAGTGTATCATAGAACCCAGGTTCTACAGGAAAAGCTTAAAAAGGTGTTTGACAAAAGAACAAAGGCTGAGGACTTTTTCATAGGCAACAAAGTATTTAAATGGGATTCTAGGAGGGAAGACAAAGGAAAGCATGGCAAGTTTGACTTTCTGTGGAAATGGCCATTTGTAATTCAAGCTGTGCAAGGTAACAATACCTTCTTTCTCAAGAATCTAGATGAGTCAAACAATGATGAAGGCCCAGTAAATGGGAGAATGCTCAAGCACTACTATGATACATGAGCATAGGATAGCCACATATTATACATAAATGTCTATATTTTCAAGCATTTTTTCTTTTTACAGTAGATATATAGAAGAGCAACTACAACAGATTTTGAAGAATGATCAGCAAAACCATATCAAAATGACATAGATACTTGAAAAAGCTCAAATGAACAGAAGTGAGCAAGGTCTTCAGAACAAAAAACCAATGATAGGCAGTGATACATGTTAGCAAGTCATGAAATGTTAATTCTTGCTCTAAAGAGGTCATGAGACACTGCATACCATCTCACTAGCTGCAGATCAAAGGTGGCAATACTAGAGCAAATTCACTACAGTGAGAAGAAGAAAATAAGGCCATCTGACCTGCTGTTCTTGGCTTTCCACCAGGAAAAGCCATCCCCAAGTGGAGCCACTGTTAGGTTCCTATACCAATAGGTTTCATCTTTCATGATTGACAGTGGAAGGGCTAAATATGTTCATCATTGCAGGCTGCAAAGGTTCCATATTTTGTGTACATGCTATAAATAAAAAATTTGAAAAGAGGGTATGCCTTAAAAGAATAATCAAAAGGCAAGAAAATCAGGTGGTCAAGATAAAAGTGAAAATGAACCCCAAACTAAAGACCAGGAAAGTGGCCAGTCAAAATGCCACTACTAGCTTTTGGGTAGTATCATGCTCTGCAAATACTACTGCTAATCATACTTGATGGATGGCCCAATAATCTAAACTGGGCCATGCCATGGTTAAATTTCTTGATGCAGAATAGAGAATGTTCCCTGACCAAACAGCTCAAGCTTGGCAGATGACTAGCTAGGTAGAGAAATAAAGGTGGCCAACTGCTTAATCTGGGGCCTTGGAAGAAATAAGGGTAGGTTTAGATAGGAGGGCAGTCAAAAGAAAAATAGGACAATCAGGGTCTACTAATTCAAGTGCACCCACTTTAAATGAAGAAAACATGTTAGGATTACTAGGATGAGTAAGTAGTGCAAGGTTCTAGAAATGGAGGGCCATCACCAATTGGCTTACTGAGTGCAAAAACTCATGCCACTCAGGGTATTGGCATCAAAAGCAGAGAGTGGAGGACAAACATTGGAAGCATGTCTAATTTCCCCTATTTTCCCCAAAACTTTATTTTACTAACACCCCCAAGGGCCTTGGGATCTGCTCAAGTGTCCACTCCCATTCCACTTCATGACAAACTATTGGGAAAAATCATGAAGTTCAAACATGAAAAGAAGCCACATTTTTTGTGTAAAAAATCTCTCTCATCATTTCATTTATCCTCAAATTCTTAAGTTAATTTTTATCTCTTAGAACTTAGCTTTACCCCTTCATTCACCTCACAAAGCCATATTAACCACTTATGTACTATTTAGCTCCCTAACTCCCCCCTTTCCCTAATTCTATTAGAATCTATGAAAAATTTCCCAAAAAATATCTATAAAAAACCCTCCCCCTAGCATTATAGCTATATAACCCTTCCTTGGGGAAATATTACCTATCTGGGGTTGGTATTAACCCCTTTGCCCCTAAACTATGGCTTCTTTCAAGAAACTATGGTGAAAACCCAAAAAATTTGAAACCCCGCCCTCATTAACCCATGTACCCTTTTTTCTTCCCAAATTGCATTTTTATTATAAAGTTTTTTAATAAAAACATTTTAATAAATTATGTGCCTAACCCTTAGAACCCATATCCTAAAGTTTTCTACCCCCCATGCCCGGTTTAATTAAAACCTATTTTAATATTGGGGCGGGTCCCCCTTACCTAACGCACCGTCACGTCATGATCGCTGCCCACCACACGATCGTTGACCCCGCCCATCTAACGGTGGGCGGTCATTCTCACAGGAGAACCGCCCGACCTTTTGCGTCCGGGGGATGAGCGGTATTACGGTCGTACCCCCGCCAAGTGTCGGCCTCTCGCAGTGTTCGCTTTCCCCCCCCCTCGATACAACTTACCGCCCTCAGGCCTTCCGGGGAAACCACTTACCGCCTCATCCCCGCGCTGACGTCACGCCCCCGTCAGCGTGATGTCACCCCTCCTTGCCACCACCATGCCTCCACGTCGCATCCATGTCACCTGTCATCCTGTCCACCCTACCACCTGGGCACCCACGTCAGCTGCCACGTCACCCATCCGTACCCAGGCCCATGATGACTTCAGCATGACGTCATCACCAAAAAGGTGCCAATATGCCAAAAATGCATAAAAAGACGAGAATTAGTCGTTATTGCTCATTGTTGTGCATATTTTTCGGAGCTCCTCTGCATGAGAAATTGACGTGCAACGGTCAAAACGCCAAATTAACCCACCAAAGTTGCTGCCACCTCCATTGTCAAACCGAGCACCTGCAATTCGTCCGGCTCAAACGCCTCCTATGCCATAAAATTCAGGTATTTGCCGCAGGCGTCCTCTTTACCCACTATTCTCCTTTGCTATCCTAATTTCCTGCATAAGAACTCTGTTAAAAGCTCCCCATTCATAAATTGACCACTAAAAGTTTCTTCAGAAGCCAGTGAAACCCCTGCACGACAAAAAATCTTGAAGAAACCCGTGCCCCTCTGTAAAATTCACCACAAAAGCAATTGAAGGAGCCGAGCTACCGGCTAAAAAACTAATTTAGTAGTTCCCTCACCCCTGCTAATAGAAATTCCCTGCAAGTAACTAGCTAATTAGCTCAACACACTCTCGTTCTTCAAAACAGAGTGCCGCACAGTTCATTAAGCCTGTAAAAGCCTCCTTACACTGCTAAGCTGCTCACTGCAAAGAGAGATTAGAAAGCATTCCTCAGCATTTGTATCAAGCTTGAAAATCTAGTAAACATCGAGCTAAAACCAGATAATGGCCACTCCAGCTGCTCTGGATGTAGCTCCTATGAATCCACCTAGCAAAGAACTGGAAGCTATCCCACTGATGGACAGTGATGCCCTCATTACAGACTTTGTGTCAGAGAGGAATCACTTACAAACTTATTGTCAGCTAAGAAGCAGTCACTTGGACAACAGTGACCTGTATGGCATTTGGCAATCCAATCTGCCCACCTACTTCCTGCCTTCTGTGAACATTTTCCCTGAATTCATCCACCTCTATGCAGAAAACTATGACCAGAAACCCAGAGCTGTGAAGTCTCCATCTGGGAGCATCCTCTTTTATATAACACCAGATTCCATCAACCAAATGCTGAACTACAAGCAGACCCAACTGTTATACCCCTTCTCCATAAACTACTTGCTAGATGAGGGCTCCAAGCTCTCTAGTGCAGACATTGCTGCAATAGCCACGAAATTCATGAAGGCAGACTGCCTACCTTCTCGGCTACCTCCTTTTTCTTATGCAGATTTCAATGAGGTAGGCAAGCTGCTTGTAGATATGCTAACCTCTGTGCTGGGATTCACTACAAATGAGCATGTTGATCAAACTGTGCTGGTCATGCTATCTACATATAGCCTTGTGAAGCCCGATGCTATGAAGTGCAATTATGCCAAATATATTGCCAATAAGATACATGATCAATTGTCAAGACTGAAGAGGGAGGCAATATTCAAGTATTCCTCATACATCTATCACCTATTCTTGTACTATCAAATAGATTGCTTCCAGTGCCCAATTCAAGAAGCTAGACTCACAGGGTGAGAGGAGGTCTGTTATCTTCTAGTCTTCAGTCTTCCACCAAGTCCAGAATTCCCCCTACTCATACTGTGAATTTATTGATCAGTTTGTGTATCCAGTCACATGCCTCTTAAAGAGGACCCCTCCTATCAGATTATCCAAGGATATGCATAAAATCTTGCAGCGATCCAAGAGTTACAAGATAGGTGATTGGTACTTGTACCAAAATCACACAGTCATTAGAATCTATGGTTGTGAGCTCTGTCCCTACAGGCTCCCAAAATATGTGCCTATGAGGTTATTTGCCCTGGAATACTACAGACAACTTATAAACTATGATCTGACACACTTCCACAGTTCCAAGAAGAAAGCCAACCTAAAGTTCAGAGACCACCTAGGCCCATTTGTCTTGAACAAGAAAGATGGTTGGCAAGAAGCTGATCAAATACTAGGGAAACAGCTCAAACTCAAAAGAAGCTTCTGGTGGGTTCCTTATGACCCTGAAGGTTTCATCAGTGCTAGGAGGGTCAAGTATAGGCTGCTAGCCTATAAGCATTCTCCATACCCACAAATACAACACTTTGCCAACCAAGATGAATGGGTACCTGAATCAATAGTAGAGGAATTGACTCGGGAACAAAAAATGGAGCAGACTGTAAAAGACTTGGAAAAAACTCTTGACTTGGATTCTTGTCAACAGGTCTTGTTCAAACAACCAGTCCAAGTAGGAGAAGGCACTTCTACTGCTCCATCTGTACAGAACACCTAGCAAGCTCCAGCAACAACGACTACAGCAAAGGGAAAGGAGAAGATGGATGAACAGTAATAGGTAGAGACAGGGCAGCCCAACACATCAAAGGATTAGCAATCAGGGCAAGCCCCTTCAGAGCAAACTGAACAACCTCAAATTCGAGTTTTGCAGACTCCTCTCAATGATGAGAGAGGACAAAAGAGAGACAGAGAGGAGGTCACACATCCAACAGGGTCATCACAACAACCAGAGGCCAAGAGGTCGAGGATAGACCCTGAAAAATAAGAAGGAGACATCAATGAAGAATGGGCAAAATGCCACAGCAGAGAAAGGAAATCAAGCCAGCAGACTGCCACTAGCTCATTACAGCTAGAACAGGCCCAACAGCATACCACAGAGGTATCCTCCTCAAGACAACAGGGAAAGAAACCATCTGCATTAAAAGAAGGCTTCATAGAGATCAAGGCACATAATGAATTGGTGAGAGTGCAGCTCTATGAGCAATTCTTGAAGACAACTCCAGCCAAAAAACAAAGATTGATGGCTGCCTATGATCTGAAGGAAGAAAAAATGTTTTTCACCCATCTGAAGCCTAAAGTCCCACATCCAAAGACCCCAACAGATTACTATAGAACAAACCTGGAGGTCTTTTCCAAAGACATACACCCCATGGATCAGATTGAGCTACACAAACATACTGGGGAAATGGTGTATGAAACACTTGCTGATAGGGCAATGCTGGCCCATCAGCTAAAGGAAGCCCTGAAGAACACAAACAGACAGCTTGATTTTGAAAGGTTGTCTTCCTCTGCAAAGGACAATAG
>APFE031001334.1:0-10111 GCA_000404065.3 Pinus taeda | reverse complement strand
TCCTCGGGTTCAATAAACTCAGGTAACAAAGTTTCTAATTCAGGAAGGGCAAACTGAATGACCTCGGGAAAAAAAATTTAGGGACTTTTGTTTCAATTATGTTAGTGTCACAAACATAAATAGATGTAATCTTGGGTTCAGAACTCAAAGGGATATATAATTCTGGCTGATCAATATCAGGTGGAGGGACAAAAGTAATTCCTGATGTTTCTAATTTGGTTAGGCTCTAATGCCTCCTTCCTTCTCCTATTGTGTCATATTTGTACATCCTTCAATCCTATCCCAAGTTGTTCTTAAGGGGGGATATTAGGATATTCTGAAACATAGGAAATAATTAAGTATAACTTGGTCTAGTGTAGAGTTTGGTAAACTATGTTTCTTTATTATGTACTTTTGTAACTTACAATTTGACGGTCACGATATGTAGTGATCTGGTGGTTCATTCTCTCCTTGGTATTACCAACACTTGATTCGTGGCTTAACACCTGATTGGTCCATGATCTCTGTTTAAAGAGCATGGAGGGTCATTTTTAGGTTACCATTCATGAGAGAAGCTTACGTAAATTTTCATTCTTTTATTAATAGATTGCCTAAATTGGCCGCGTTGGCTCAGGCCGTGGATTGTTTCCCTCTTTGAGGGTTTTAACCACGTCAAGAATACTGGAGTATTGATCCATGATCTGTTTGTGAGTGGTGTCCTATGGTGTTATGTCTAAGGAACTTACCCTGTAAATTCCTACATGGTATTAGAGCTATTTGAGGGATGCATCTGTTGGTGATCCAACTCTGAATTTGGTAGAACTGCATCCGACTGTCGTTTCCTAAACCTATTATTGTTTACTACTTTTTGGCCGAGAGGGCTACTCTATTGTGTCAGGATCATATTTTCTAGTGAGGAACCCCTTTTGTTTGATGCGAAAAGGTTTCCAGTAGCCCTAGCTACGTCATTTTTAATATCTAGAGGTATACAATGTTTATTTGCAGTTTTTAGTTATTTTCTCTCTGTTTATTTTGATTTATTTAGCTCTTTGTTTTTCATATTACCATATCCATACTTTTCATTCCTATGTATGCTCTTTTCCATATAACTCTATGCGATCTGGACAAATCAGAAATAGAAAGGAAGGATTTTTCTCATGCATATGCTCTTTTCTGCCCCGCCTTAGCATGATCTCAGAAAATAAAAAACATTGAGGAAAATATTTAGTTTCCAGCTAAAGCTAACTTCAAGCCGTAAGGTTTGTTTTTTTTTGTATGTTCGTGTTGGGTTTTGTGTTTTTCGTTTTGTAGGCAAAAAAAGAGCTTTCTCAAGTAAGCACGCACCCCAAAGTTTCAATGACTAAAAAAAATCCCTTCCTCTTTTCCAAAAATTACTAACCTTTTAAACTAGCTCACTTGGTCCAAAGTTACTTTATGACAATAGACGTCTTGAGTTCAAGTCTCTATCTTTGTTGAGTTACTTTTTCAAAAGGCAGCATATGTTTTAAAGTTACTTTATGTAAAAGTGTTCTCACCCATTAGAAAAAGTGAGTCACTTATAATTCTAAAGTCTCTCTATCTTTTATTTAAGTTACAATTTAGTGGGTAGCTCATAAAGTACCATTGTAAAAGTGACTTTCACTTATTTATAAAAGTGAGTCACATAAAATATTTTTTTAAGTGAGCTAATTAGATTAAGTTTGGAAAAGGGGGGTTTTTTTAAGTATAAAATTATCATTCATTTCTGCATATTCACACACTTCGTCGGCATCTTCAACAACTTTTATTCAAAAAAGCCATAACTTCTTCATCTGGAAGCCTTTTTTCAGAGCCATTTGTTTTTAATCAGCCTATTTTTTCGAGATATTTCCATTGGAACACTTATTTTCAACATCTACAGCTTCAGTTTCTGTTAAAACAGAAATTCCATGCCAAGTTATTCTTGACAACACTAACTACTTCCAATGGTGTTCCTACATTGTGGATTTACTTAGAAGTAAAGGTCTTTACAGAATAGCCTCAGGCCAAGAAACCAAACCTAAAGATGAAGATAAGGTATCCAAATGGGAAAATAGGTAAGATCAAGCACGTGGGTTGATAGGGATGTCTATTTCTCCAGACCTTAGATCCCATGTCACATAACTTGATACCCCTAATGAAGCAATGAAACAACTCACTAAAGCTTTTGGAATTAAAAATGGAATTATAACCCATCAACTTGAAAATGAGTTGCTTACGTTGGACCTCAATATTTTTTCTTCCATTGAAGATTTTTTTTCTGAGTTCAAGACCCTTAGACTTCTCTTGGAAGGTGTTAAGGTTAAGAAAGAAGATGGTAGGCTTATCTATTCCATTCTTACTAAGTTGGGACCAGCCTACTCTGTGTTTGTTTCCACCTTCCATTCTACAAGAGAAGCCTTCACTTCTCAAGGACAAGACTACAAGTCCCCTTCCTTTGATGCCTTTTGTGATTCTTTAATAAGAGAACAAGAAAAACTTTTACATCTTGGTCTTATTAATCTTGGAAACTCTTCTAAGCCTTAGCCATCCAGAAGCAACCAAATTCAAAGAATCCTAAGAAGTTGTATCCTAAAAAGAATGGTCCTAAACCAAACAAGGGTCCTAAGCAATTTCAGTCTCAAAATGAAAAATCATTTCGACAAAATGATAAGGAAAATAAAAATAAAGGGAAGAAGACTAATAGACATTGCCACTTTTTTAATCGAGATGGCCACTTAGAATCCAAATGCTTTAAGAATATGGATGCCTTGGAAGCAGTAATGAAGAACCATAACATGTATTTGGAGCACTCTTCAACTTCAACTTCATCTTCAAGAATAACACTTTCTGCATGTGGTCGTCAAGAACTTCGGTCTGGATATGCACTAAATGTATCTTCTTCTTCTCATTCTCATTAGTGGCCCATTGATTGTAGAGCTTCTTATCACATGGCCAAAAACAAAGCCATGTTTTCTTCTTTAAATGATTTTAACACCAAAAATATATATGTTGGTGATGATAGATCTCTTAGTGTTGTAAGGAATGGAACTGTTCATATAGACAATGGTTAATTTAATGATGTATTATGTGTTCCAACCTTATCTTGCAACCTTCTATCTATATATCAGATAACTCATTTAGGTGAAGGTAAAATCGCTGAATTTTTACCTCACAATGTTGTAATTAAGGACCTCAGAGATCCTAGACAAATTTTAGCTACTAGCATTGCTCATGATACTACAAGGTTGTATAAGTTTAACAACTTTGGGTCACCAAATCTTCCCTCGGCATTTGTTGCTCATAATGATGAAGTGAGCAAACTTTGGCATGAGCAATTTGGTCACTTAAACTATCACTCCCTTTAGAATCTAAAGAAAATATGGTGACAGATCTTCCAATGGTATCTTGCAGAGATGGTGTCTGTTCCGGATGTGTAATCAGAAAACATCATTGGGATAGTTTTGAAAAATGTGCCTCTTGGCACGCCTCAACCCCTTTACAATTTGTGCATAGTGATTTATGTGGTCCACTTCCAGTTGTTTCATTCTCTGACTACAAGTATTTCTTAACTTTCATTGATGATTTCTCAAGACGCACTTGGGTATACTTCTTAAAACTAAAAAGTGAAGTATTTAACATGTTCTTGGCCTTTAAGGCCTTTGTTGAAAAACAATCTGGACATAAAATTCTTAAGCTAAGATCTGATAATGGCAGACAATATGTTAACAAAAAATTCATCAACTTTTGGACTGAGAATGGAATTCAAATGCAACATATTGTTCCATATACTCCACAAAAAAATGGTGTAGCTAAAAGGAAGAATTGTACCTTAAAGGAAATGGTTAATTGTATGATTCAATCTAAAGGACTTAGTCTTAATTTTTGGGTAGAAGCAACGTCTTAATTTTTGGGTAGAAGAAATTAACCATGCAAATTACATAGTAAATCACACTCCTACTAAGGTTTTAAATAATATCAATCCAGAAGAAGCATGGAGCTCAATTAAACCAGATGTAAGTCACTTTCATGTTTTTGGAAGTGAAGCATGGGCCCATATTCCAGATGAGAAACATAAAGCTTTAGACCCTAAGAGTGAAAAATGTTTTTTTTTTGGATATTTTGAAGATGTCAAAGGATATAGACTTATTCCACTTAAGTCCAAAAATGTTATCATTAGAAGAGATGTAAAGTTTGCTGAAAATATATCGACCTATGAGCCTAGTTCAGCAATGTGCCACCTCTCTCTATCCCTTCTACTTATGAAAATATTTCTTCTTCAGATGATGACAGCGAGAATGAGAATCCTCCCCCACCTTGCTAGGATCCTCCTTTAGCTCCTAAGCTTCCAAAATGGGTCCGTGCTACTCGATATGTAGCAGGTGCTCTTGCCGGTGATCCTACAAATTAGCGACATACATGTTCTCTGTTCAATAGAGTCTCTTCTTTACTGGCTCAAGATTCATTGAATTATGATCCTGACACCTTTGCAGAAGCTTTAGGCCATCTAGATTGGGACGCAGCTATGAATGAAGAATATCTTTCATTGTTGGAAAATGATACATGGGATCTTGTTCCTCTACCAAATGGACGAAAACTTGTTAGATGCAAATGGGTTTACGAAACCAAGTATGGACCAAATGGAAAATTTGATAAACATAAAGCTCGTCTTGTTGCTAAGGGTTTTTCACAAGTAGAAGGCATTGAGTATATTTAAACCTTCTCCCCTGTTTCCAAATTGAACTCTATCCACCTTGTTCTTTCCCTTGCTACCTCTTTTAAATGGGAAGTCCATCAGATGGATGTTAAATCTACCTTGTTGCATGGGGACTTGCATGAAGAAATATATATGCAACAACCTACTGGCTTTATACAAACAGACTCCAGCCTTGTATGTCGGCTTAAGAAATCCCTTTATGGTCTCAAACAAGCCCCTCGGGTTTGGTATGCCAAAATGGATAGCTTTCTTTTAGAAAATGGATTTTATATGTGTCACTCTAACAATAATGTCTACACCAAGAAAGTGGGCAAGTCTCTTATCATTCTTGTTCTTTATGTTAATGATCTTATCCTTACTGGTAATGATCCCAACCTTATAAACCATGTGAATTCTAGCCTTAAAAAGAAGTTTGAAATGACAAACTTAGGGCACTTGCATTATTTTCTTGGTCTTTAAGTCTTGCAATCCAAGGAAGGTATATCCCTTTCCTAGTCCAATTATGCCTGTGATCTTCTACGCCATTTTCACATGGAAGACTATAAGCCAGCCCCTTCTTCCTTTCAGTCTAGAGCCAAACATTCAGTCACTTGTACTTCCCCTGAAGTTGTTTCTACCTTATATTGTAAACTTGTAGGAAAACTTTTGTATCTAACCCATACTCATCATGACCTTTCCTTTGATGTTGGCCTTATTGCTCAGTTTATGAAAAACCCACATGAAAGTCATTGGAAAGTAGCTAAAAGAATACTTCGTTATGTTTGAGTTACAATTCAATTTTGGATTCATTATAGTGCATAAGCATCTCCTCTATTGGTTGGTTTCACTGATTCTGATTGGGATGGTGATCCTGATGATCAGAAGTCTATCGCAGGTTATGTGTTAACTCTTGGTTCAGAACCTATTACATGGGCTTGTAAGAAACAAAGTTCCATTTCTCTTTCTTTAGCAGAAGTAGAGTATCATGGTGCCGTAGAAGCTAGTAAGGAAGCCTTGTGGCTTCGTCAGATCCTGTCAGAGTTTGCCTTTCAGCAGCAACATCCTACTACACTTTGGTGTGATAATCAAAGTGCCATTCAACTATGCAAATATCCAGTCCAACATCAACGTAGAAAACACATTGAAATGTGCATGCCTTCATCAAAAATCTCATTCATGACCATGTTCTTGAAGTGCAATATTTTTCAACAGATGATCAAGTTGCAGACATCTTTACAAAGGCTCTCATAGAGGCGAAGTTTACAAAACTTTGTTTTATGGTTGGAGTTCAGGAAGTTGTTGCTAAGGGGGGATAGGCTCTAATGCCTCCTTCCTTCTCCTATTGTGTCATATTTTTACATCCTTCAATCCTATCCCAAGTTGTTCTTAAGGGCGGATGTTAGGATATTCCAACGCATAGCAAAGAGTTAAGTATAACTTGGTCTAGTGTAGAGTTAGCTAAAGTGTGTTCCTTTACTATGTACTTTTGTAACTTACAATCCGACGGTAATGATACATAGTGATATGATGGTTCATTCTCTCCTCAGTATTACTGACACTTGATCCGTGGCTTAACACCCGATTGGTCCATGATCTCTATTTAAATAGCATGGAGGGTCATTTGTAGGGTAGTCGTTCATGAGAGAAGCTTATGTAAATTTTCATTCTTTTATTAATAAATTTCCTAAAGTGGTTGTGTTGGCTCAGGTCATGGACTGTTTCCCTCTTTGAGGGTTTTAGCCATGTTAAGAATTTTGGTGTATTGATCTGTGATCTATTTGTGTGCGGTGTCCTTTGGTGCTCTCTTTGAGGAACTTACCCTATAAATTCCTACAGGTAGTTTGTTTTTTCCTATGCCTAGGACAACAATTAGGATTAGCATGTGGAGGAAGTGGAGACTTATTTTGCATTCTACACGAATGACAGGGAGGGGGATTTTGTTCTTCGCGTTGGGCATACATTTTATTAACACAAAGACAAACAAATCAGAAAGAGGGTAATCTAGGCATAAAGGATTACCATGAAACTGTGAACTACAATATACACCTTGGCAAACCAAGGAATTAACATACGATAGCCAATCTCCCTGAATGTTGTGTTCAGTGTATCACAATACACAAGGCGACATACTTTGTTACCTATGGATGGATAGAAACCTATTGGGGACTCCCTAAAAATATGCGACGGTATGTGAGAGTGCAGTTCGTAGTAGTGTTGTCTAATGTGTAACCATTCGATTGGAGTGTTCCCATATACTTTACATATGTGGAGCACAACCAATATACCCGAAGGTATGTGGAGTACAGTCCTAAACACTCACATATGTGGAACGAGATCTCACCCCTGGAATGCAACACTAGCAAACAATGACAGCTCCTATGTCTAACGACATCAAAACATGTCTCTAGCTTGGACCTCTAAATGTTTGTGTTAATGTTACAAATTTTCCTTATGTTGATTCAATAAATTTTACTATTTATCTTTTATTATGTTTTAGTTTTAGGGTTCACTACAAATGTCACCTGAATATCCTAAAATGAAAATATAGCATGAGAAAATAGAAGTCCTTTCTCTTTCAATGAAAATATAACTAAGGAAGGGAAGAAACAATCAATATGCAACACATAATATGTAGAAAACATGATGCATGATGTAATTCCCTTTCCAATGCAACTGTTCCTATGCTAATGCACATGCGAAACCATAAATGATGATGTAATTTTTTTCTTATCACTACACTTAATTTTCAAAATGGAGAAAACTAAGATGAAAATGTTCAATTACTGATTCAATTACACTTTTCAGAATGAGGATTAAAAAAAAAATTCATCCAAGAAACCAACAACCAAACAAAAGAAGTTTGCAAGCAACCAAGTGATAAGAATAAAGAAAAATCAAAATCGATTATTACCAAAGGCAAACAACAGAAATGCAAACCAAATGGAAGCTTTAGTAGAGAGACCACAAGACAATGAAGACTCAGGGAAGTTCAAATGGAAGAAAGTTGACCAAATAGAAGCTCAAGAACTAAGGAAAAATTCATGCAAAAATAGGGGCCAACGTTGGTGCAGAAGAGGCACCAATGCATTGAAATGCTAGTGCAGAGTGGGCTAGGGTGAGGTGCAACGCTCTATCAAAGCCATAGGGCGTGTGGTGGGCTGGGGAAGGAGGTTTTTGGCACCAAAATTTCAAATAAGGATCAATTAAATCACTTCCTAGGTCTGTTCTTGGTTGAATAATGTAACAAAGGTCTGTCAAGGAGGTAATCAAACACAATGGTCAAGGATACTACCAAGGGAATCCTCTGTTCCCCAGTGGAAGCACCAATTTTCTATACATGATCTACGATTGTGGGAAAAGGTATCTCCCATAGGTCGATGGCTAACTTAGAACTTCAAAGAGAAGAGTAACCCAATGGCTTTCCCTAAAGTAAATAGATAATGGAGTGAGGCCTACCTAGAATCCTTCACACGCTTCACTCCTCCTTTAGCTTGGAGGCCCCAATTCCAACTTTGATTGCCAAAATCAGAACCTACACAGTGAAGTTACAGAAGCCAAGAAACTATGAGATGTATGCAGTATCATCTAAGTACTTCATTAAAAATATATCAACGTGGTATTGAAATATATGAAACAACATTACATATAGGAAAACAGTCAATTCATTACATTACTATAAATGGAAGGAGATTACAACCATAAGTAGGAGTCGATCTTTTAGAAGATCTCCTCCAAGTTTTTGACTTGTCCTTGCCTTGTCACAATATGCACCTCCAGTCACCCTAAATGCATGGAATTATGACCACTCATTATAGCAACATAAGGGCGGAATTATTCTCGAAAAGACAACCCCCAACCTCATAGTAGGCTGGAAATATATAGAGAAGTATGGTAAGTTGGGAGTTCTTATCCAATTACCATCCTAAAGTAAGAGAACCACCTTTGATGGAGGGATATGATCAAAGGATAAGTGGTGAAAACTCCATTGTAGGGATGGATAGGATCCGAATGATTTATCCAAGGTAAGTTTTTCTGATAACTTTTGTAAACTCCTAGAAGTTGAAGCTTCCGAAATCCCAATCATTCTCCCGGATTTCTAGAACAACGCAAGTGCAAACGGGAGAAACCTGCTAGTGACCAATGCAAGCCACAGTGGAGCAACCTACTAGTGAATGTACCCTGGTAGGCTTACAGGGAGCGTTGGTCCTCAAACTAGCTTAGATGATGTAGTTTAGGGCTTAAACTCTAGGAAATTAAATGTACATGCTTAGGGCTTTGTTCAAGATGGTGACAAGGGGGAATATGAATTTGATTGATCCCATTAGAAGGCTCACTAATCGGATGTGACAAAATGGCGTATAACACTTTCCTTCTAGTTTATTATTCCTACATGCTTCCTTTCTTTCCTAGTTGGACTCATTAAGTTTGTATTACTTTCCACTAGATATCAATGTAGGACATGGATCCATTTTGAATCTGAATTTCATGACAAGGATGTGTGCAAAGTATGTAAAACCATCCTACTTCTACTTGAATTGGTGAATAATCAATGATGATTGAGATCATGCAACTATTTCTTTAATATATAAGGATAGGCTTGATGTAAGATTTATTGGAAAACTCTTATAACAATGTGTTCAATTCCAAAGGTCATAGTGTACAGAATCTTAAACGTACATGACATTTACAACATAAATTTGGAAATATTTTATTGAACATATGTTCATCTACGTAGAAAAAGAGAAAGAATAATGTGAGATAGGACTAATGATTCTTGGAACCTTGCTTGGTTACCTTTCATTAATAATGCGTGCACAATTTTTTTCAAAATGTTCTCCGTGTTCTAATAGTGTGAAATCCAATCAATCCTAATCAAGACATCATATGACCTAGATAATAAAATATGTAATCCTATATATATAAACATACAATTCAGATACTTGCATAGCAGCAAAATCCCTGCCTCTTTTGGTAGTTATTAGTCCATAGTTATTGGTTTCTTAGAAAAGAAATCGTAAAACTTGCATTCAACAATATGTATTGTGGTCAATGAGAAAATGTATTGATCAATTGTTCATGTTAAATCAAGACTTGAAATTTCCTACTCCATTTACTATACACGTCATCAACGACGGTGGTAGGTGCCAATTCAACTTAATGAAAAGTGCTTGAAACAATTAACTTTGCCATTTACTAACATACATATTTCCTATCCCATCACAACCTTTTCTCAAAGTGATACATAATGGCGCCTTGAAAAAAGTTGTTATGAAACCAGCTCAAGAAAGATAGAAAAGATAGATCAACGCCTTAGAATTCAACCTCTTTGAGGGGGAAACCTCCTTCACATTACATAAATGAACAATTCTTGGATGATTCAAATGAAAAAACCTCCTTTATATATATAGGAGTCTAAGGAGTCACAATATAAACCAGCCG
>APFE031001332.1:231146-246826 GCA_000404065.3 Pinus taeda | reverse complement strand
TGCATTATGATATTATTTAGAAAATTTACATATATACATTATGACATTATTTACAAAATAGGCAGTAAAAATAACAATTTTTTAATTAAAAATAATTTTAAGAAGATACATAGGTGGAGACACAAAAGATTGTTAGATATGGTTCATTAATCAAAATAGTAAATGATTGATTTCAATTGGAATTTTTTTATACTATGTGAGTCATAAAATGGTTTAGTATAACTAAATCGTTTAATATTTAATGTCTCATAGTAAGATGTAATTTTAATAAATAGCTGATACATGTATACATAAATTCAATGTCAATATTATATTAATAACATCACTTTTTTATTATAATATGGAGAAAATTATTATTATTATTATTTTATACAATAAAAATAATATTAAGTAAAATTTATATTTTTTGGGGGTCTAGACATACTCCATTGTGCAATGGGGAAGATGTTGTCATGTTAGTTAATGAGTGTAAATATTTAAATATTAGTTTAATATACTAGTTGTAGCTCTATAAAATGAAGCATTAAATCAAATTATAATAATAATATAAAAACTTAATGTTGGCTCAATTAAAAAAATTAATAAGAATAATAAATCAACTCACTTCAATTTATTTTTTTGTAATTTTTGTTTATTAACAAAATTATATACAATTTTCCTCAATTAAAAATAATAATATGCCTATCACATCAAAATAAATTTAAATAATAATGATTCATATGAATTACATTGTAGGGCGTTCCCTTTGAGAAGAACTTCCCTCTTTTCATCGCTATGGACCATTGGATTATATGTTAGACTATCATAATGTGTTCTATCATTGGACGATTAGGACAAGATAGTTTGAAGTATTTCGTTGCCAAGGCAGTTATGAAGACACCCTATTGACTGGTAATCATCTTGTCGAGCACTAAAAAATATTTTCTACCTCAAAGCTCATGTAGGAAAGTCTCTCGCTCTCACTCATAGAGTCCTTGGGCCAAGATGATTGACGACAGTATCAGGGAAGCCAATTTCCAAACCTCTGCAAGTCATTTTGTCTACCAAACTAATCTGTAAATGTCAGAGCTGAAGTCATTCTTTCCTCTTCATCTTGTGCAGGTATCTGTACTCTCTATGTCAATGCAAATCTCTTCTTCAGTTCTTTTGATTCTCTATAGTCAACCAAGCGATTTTGCTGAGAGGTTTTAATTCATCATTGCTAAGGAAAAAACCCATATCAACATTGTGGTTATTGACCATGTCGACTTGGGCAAGTCAACAAGCACTAGGAATTTGATCTACAACCTTGGAGGAATTGATAAGATGAACGTTTTGAGAAAGAATTTACTGATAAGAACAAGAGATCATTCAAGTATGCTTAGGTTCTTGACAAGCCCAAGGATAAATGTGAATGATGTATCATAATTGATACTGCACTATGGAAATTTGAGATAATTAAACATTGTTGCACTGTGATTGATGCCCCTATCCATTATGATTTTACCAACAATATGATTATTGTAATGTCTCAAGCTAAATATGTAGTTTTGACCATTGACTCCACCATTGGAGGTTTTGAAGTTGGTATCTACGAGGACGTCTAGACAAGAGAACATGACCTATTGGTATTCACCTTAGGTGTGAAGTAAATGATTTGTTGTAAGAAGATGGATGCCACTACACCCAAGTACTCTAAGGCTCATTATGATGAAATTTTTAAGTATCTTCTCATTTGAAGAGGGTTGGATACAACCCAAACAAGATTCCTTTTGTGCCCATTTCTGGTTTTGAGGTTGACAAGTTGATTGACTGTTCTACCAACCTTGATTGGTATAAGGGCCGAACACTCTTGGAAGATCTTGACTAGGTTTGAAAGCCTAAGCGTACTTTTGCCAAGCCTTTTAGGTTTCCTCTTTAGGATGTTTACAAGATTGGTGGTATTGGGACTATGCTTGTTGGTCATGTGGAAAGTGAAATCTTAAAACTAGGTAAGATTGTTACCTTTGGTCCCACTAGGATGACAACTTAATTTAAGTCTATTGAAATGTGTCATGAAGCTCTTCAAGAGGCATTTCCTGGTGATAGTTTCAGATTCAACATTAAGAATGCTTTTGTTAAGGATCTCAAGCATGGTTTTGTGGCATATAATTCTAGGGACTATCCAGTAAAGGAAGTTGCAAACTTTACGGCACAGGTTATTACCATGAATCATACAGGATAGATTGGAAATGGTTATGTCTAGGTTGGATTTCCACACTTTCCACATTTTTGTCAAGTTTGTTGAGACCATGACCAAGGCTAACAGACGTTCTGACAAGGAACTAGAGAAGGAGCCCAAGTTCCTTAAGAATGGAAATGTTGGGTTTGTCAACATGATTCCAACCAAACCCATGTTTTTCAAAACCTTTGTTGAGTATCCTCCATTTGGTCATTTTTCAGTGAGGGACATGTGTCAAACAATTGTTGTAGGAGTCATTAATATTGTTAAAAAGAAGGAACCTAGTGGTTCCAAGGTCACCAAGGAAGCATCCAAAAAGAAGTGGATGTTCCAACAATGTGATTGGGAATGGAGAATTGTCTGCTGCATTTTGAGTGCTTGCATGATTCTTTATTTCTTGATAGTATGTTAGTAGAGTTACCTTTTGAAATGTAGAATTGGGTTGTTGATCAGTGGTAGCATAACGTATATTATTTTCTAGTAAATACTATTTAATGTTTTAGGGTAAGTTGATTTAAGATTTCATATTTGCAGGGAAATCATATGTTTTTCTACACTGCTAGGAAATCTATGATATCAAATTAAGGGAAGAAGGGTGCTAATTATTGGAAACTAAATCACTATTGAGAGGGGAGAAGCCAATTAGTTGTGTGACCACTTATAAACTTTTCTCCAATTATTTAATCTTTAACATGCATAAACTAAAACACAGAATTAGAGATTAGTGCATCAAGCATAAATAAGAAACAATGAGAGCGATCACACAATGGACACAAGTGTTTCCAATGGAAAACCCTTCATTCGGAAGAAAACCACCCTGTTGTTGTTGTGTTGCTCAATTCTTTTATTATATACATGGATCAAGTCACTCCCATGAGACAAAAGACTTGACCTCTTTCACAGTATACTGGCCCTTTCAAATAGGAAATTGTTTCTCTCTTGGATCTATGGACTACCATTCGCTAAAGACAATCACGATCATGGATCCTCACCCGGTTACCCTTGAACTAATAATTGACTCTACAAACTCCGATATCCTAGTACTATCATGACCAATGAGCCTCACCCAGTCTCTATCAAACTATATAACCACCATTGGATGGAGAAAAATCTTCCTTCAATTGAATCTACCAAGTCACTGTATACTCAAAGCCTCCACACATTCCCTTCCTCCATGTGAGCCTCATTTCAAAATATTTCAGACTGGACTCATTTTCTCAACATGAGCACTAAAACAACATAGCATCTAAGCACACAAAATCTGAGACAAAACTCCAAACATTAAATACTCCACACAAAAATTTTCACAAGAGCTGTAAAACAATATCTTCAAACTCTACTCCAATTGACACATCAACATCTCACTCACTACATAATATATGGTTGAAACATATTTCAACTATTTGTTGCTACTAATGCAATATGATTCATAAAACATGCATACACAACTCATACAGTTTGTAGACTCTTCTCTAAGCTCACTCTCTACACACACACAAAACTCATCCAACCAAACTATCATTGACCTATATCCAGTATAAATATGAACTCAGGTGCTCAACTGAATAATTACTCAGAACTATTGGGCTTCAAAACTCTGTTCATATGCTTAATTGGATCCAAATTTAGGTCATTCAATCAATCAACCACTAACTCCATTAAAATTTTTGATATTTTCAAATTTAGTCAACGTTTGGAAGTCCCACAAACTTTTCGGACCATAGAACAAATTTTTTTTATCAAGAATGTCACCACAATACAAAAAATATGCAAGAAATTCAGAGAAATTCTCATGAAATCCTTTAGTCACTCTCGTAGCACTGAATTGATGTGAATGAGGCTATAACTGCTCCCACAGGCTTGCATGCTAGCAAGTAGAGCCTTTCAGTCACTCCAACATGCCTTTCTCCATGCAACCGAGGCTAAAACGAAGGTAAAACTTCAATCCTTCAGCCTTAAACCTCTTCCACTTGATGGATCATCTTCTTCTTCTCTTGAACACTCCACCAAGACACTATGATAATTTTGCAACTGATGAAATAGGTTAAGAACAAGTCTACAACATGCAAGACTTATTCTGTTAACCTTAGTACCAAGACCAATACCTCCAAATCCTCAAGCAACAACCACAACCTCTATAAACATCTCCAACACTTAAAGCAACATGATTAAGGCCTATAGCATCAACACCATGTAATACAACTGCCTCCAACACTGGTGGAAGCACGTCCAACATAAATAGACACAGCTCAACACATATAGTAGCATATCTAATGTATCCAAGACATGTATACACATATGCAACATCTAAAGTAGCACGCCAACCTCCTATAGTAACAACATCTCTAAAAGACAAAAATGTCAACCTCAAACCAATATCACGTGGAATTCATCTCTACTCAGCCTCCACTAGGTCTAGTCATAAGTATCTTGACATCAATTCCAACTAACAAGACCATCAAGCCAAACACACATCACAAAACACTTATCACACATAAATATGACCAAGAGCTTGTTGACATCAATTCCAACACTACAATGCCAACATTAATAATTTCTATTATTGATTTATTTTTAATGTTTGTATTGTCATGCGTACCTCACATTTTTCTTCAGATTGAGAAAACCTGGAATTTATATTAAAGCATAGTTTTGATAAATTATTGGTAACTAGTTGATATGTAAAACTGGATATGTGTACAAAGTATTTTTTTTTAATCCTTGTGAAGCTCATTTCCTCGGTGACTCCTCATGTCATTTTTTGCAAGAGTTTTAACTTTCTTATTCTATATTTGTTTTTGCATTTGAAGATTTGGTCTTATCATAAATGTAATTGTATTCAAGTAGAAAATTTAAGCATGATGTATGTTCTTTCCAACGTATGAAAGTATTAATTTTTGTAATTTTTCTTATATTTTCACAAAAATTATCCTTGTCACAAAAATAAGTTTCCCATTTGATTAACTAAGTGCAAATGGTGTAGTATGGTCTAGTATTTTTATAGTTCAAAAAATACTTTCGATCGCACAATTGTTTATGTTATTATTTTTTTTACTAGGAATATTGTTGGTTGTACATGAACCCTCATTGGTTGTTTGGGGATCTAAAAGAAAAACAAAGAGGGAATCAGCTTGTTCCAGGTCACTTCAATTGTGTATTTCTTCCTTTCCCATTGACCCTAATTTGACAAAAATGTTTTTGTCATTCCTATATTAGGTCATAGCATTGCAAACCTTCAGAGTTGAAGATAAAATCTAAAAAATTAGCTGAGTTGATCTAATGCATGCAACCTTGATAACATTAATAGGATGACCTCGAGAAAATTATCTGAGTTGATCTACTACACGCAACCTTGATAGCATTAGTAGGATGTTCTCTTTTGATATAATCCCTAAGGCACCTTTGATATAGTTTGGCTTGGATTTTAGGTTGAATTTGTGAGGTTTCCCCAAAAATACAATTTAAAAATGATTTTTTTAAATGATTCATAATTAAGGAATATATCTAAGTTATTAAAAATACAGTTTGAACAATTTTAAATTATTTTATTTTATTTCCCAACACCAACCAAGACTATTGGAAATGGGGCCACTTAATTTTTCCATTAATATATTCCAAGTGTCATATCCCTATGTTGAAATCAAGAACCAAATTAATACTCTCCCACTCATCCTTTTAATATATTCCAAGTGGTGTATCCCTATCTTGAGATCCAGTACAAATTAATACTCTTCCTCTCCTCCTTTTGTACACATTATTTTACAATATTTTAATTTTCTCTAATAACTCAGTCCATTGCATTTTTAGTTAAAGTACTTTGTGACTAAAATTCCCATTGAGCCTGGTTCTACACAATTTTTGTAACACATGAGATGATACTTTGTAATGATGTAGTATCTCACTTTTCAAAAGATAATTGTAAGCCAAAACTGGTAGAACTAAAACAGTTAAAAGCTTCGGAGTAATTCTGAACTACATAATACATAGTTGATTAAAACATAACATTTATATTACATTACCTTTAAACATGTTGAAACTATAAAGAAGGTTGTTGATGAAAACAGCTCTTTTGAAAATTAGTTCTCAAGGGGATCCATATACTTGTTTGACAAGGTTCCCTACTTTTTATTACTAGCGAAATTGCATCTCACTTGCTCCAACAAGCTTTTGATTACATATCAACACTAACATAATTTCTTTTCAGATGTGTATTAAGAAAATATTGAGAATGTGAGTAGGCATTAAGAATAGTTGGTTAGGTTCAAAATGGGTTCTCTTCTCCTCACTGCATATTCTCTATTAAGCATCTATTCTACAAATTCAACCTCAAGATTTGGCAATCTTCTTAAAATAGCACGGCATTATATATAGTCTAAACAACATTCCTCTTTGATTTTACAACATGGTTCCAAAAATAATGAAACATTAAAGTTGGATTACATACAATTTACTGAAATACTAATTTCAATCTCGTAGATAGTCTATCTACATTGAAACCTTATACCAATATTCAAAATTAAAATATCTAGGCTTCAAAAGGGGTAACAGGTTTCACAACAAGTTGATTTCCTTCTTTAACATGTTGTTGCAATGTAATTTTTGATGTCTCCCATCTCCACTCTTTTTGGTTTGTCAAATCTGCCCTAAGTGTAAGGAAAAATGTTTTTCTTTACCATGGTCAATAAACGAAAAAAAAAAAAAAATTGGTTTAATTTCACCCCCATTTCATGATGGGAAATCCCCTTTCTCTTATGTTTTTCAATTAGTTTTGAAGTAATATTGGATGAAATCTCATATTGTTATACTCCTCAGTTGTACCTTTATCTCTATACTTTTATAATATTGCATCCATCAATTTTCTATGAATAACCCATGTACAATTTTTCTCAGCCCAATCTTGGTAACTTGAGGCACTCTCCAACTCATCTTCTTCTCAAATGCCTACATGTATACCATGGAGATACAAAACACCTCTACACGGTTTAGGTAAATACAAAAAGAATATACATAAGATTGGCTGTGAAAATGTAGCCTGCCAAACAAATTATATACTAATAAGTGAGGCCTCATATGATGCATCTCAAGCATATGCCACAATGATAATCATAGGAGCATACCAAAGAGTAAAAGAAAAGGGGATTGAGAAAGTGAGCCTCTTATTTCCTGGACAAGAAGAACAACTTGTATTATACACAACAGATGCAACAAGAGGAACAATCATATTAGTAGTAATATTAGGGGGACCAATGGACATTTTATTTGCTAGAGATAACCTGAAGATATGCAACATTTTGTGGGTGGGATTTGGATGAGATGCATTGGCTGACATATGCATGAGTTTTAGCTCCACTAACTGAAAAAATGGTTTGGTGGTTCTCTTAAATAGAAAGAAAGTACCATTGGTATTGGTTTACTATTGAAAAATCATTATTCATGATATTTGTGATATAATGCATCTTCATGATGTCATTTGACAAAATTTTTATGATGAAATATGTTTTCCCTAAATTTAAGGAAACATCTTTGTATTTTTCCTTGGTTAATAAATGAAAAAAATTTCTCTAATTTCACCCCCATTTCACGATGGGCGATTCTGTTTCTATGATGCTTTTCAATTATTTTTGAAGTAATATTGGATGAAATCTCATATTGTTGTACACCTCAGTAGTACCTTTATATTTGGAGTTTTATAAGATTGGATTCCTCCTTTTCCTATGATGTTTTTCAATCATTCTTTTTAAGATAACAGTGAATGAAGTCCTTGATTAATTACCATTTAATAGTACCTTTATTGTTGGAGTTTTATAATATTGATTTGATATATATTTAATAAATGTGAATTGTCTTCTCAGTTTGGTTTATTTGGAAAAGATTTAGATATACAGAACATGATGTTTCAAATAGAGAATATAAGTATATTGCTATAATTTAATAGATTAAATATATTTTTAATAGAAGTATAAAAATTAATATTTTATATGAAGACATTTAAAATAAATATGAGAATTATTTTATTTTATAAATTATAGTAATTATTAATAAAAATAGTATTTATGAATTTATGAAGAACTCATGTAACTTATATTCCTTTACTCTCTTTCCACTCTCTAAAAACTAAAGAACCTTAAAAATATTTTTTTAAGGCTTAGGGAGAAGGTTTTATCAATTATGGGCATTAAAAATATTTGTTTATATATTGAGTGCACCAAGTTGCTTTAGTACTCCTTACTACTCTTTATCTGAGAATTTGTTTCCATTAAATTACTTTGTTTTATGCTATATTCATAAAATGTTGAGGATCTATTTTGTTTTCAGTCTTTAATTTTTCTTAACTTTGTAGTTGTACTATTAATATAATTGATATTATAAATGAATGAGCAAGTTAATTTCAGAAAAAACTTTCTATGGTCTCCTTTTCATTTCATCTACTACTCTTTTGAAATTTAACACCTTAATATTCTTTTATTTGATTCTCAACTTTCCTCTTTTGTTTATTTCGACCTTAGTTGGGTTCTGAAGATTAAGTAAGCAGAACTAGTTTCATAGTTTAACATCTCTGTACTGTCATCTGTGATTTAATATATCACTTTTCAATCTACTTGGAATGCATATAATAACTCTTTCATGTTTTTACGAGTGAGATAGACAAGTAAGTTATACAATTTTTGGTGTCATTATTTTAAAAAAGGTGACGTGTGGCCTTTTTATCTAAAAAAAATGTATCTTCATTGTGCTTCTTATGGATGACACTTGCTTGATTTTCAAGATAAAATGGTTTAAATTTTTTCGAATGACCTCCACATTATTTTCAACTACATGGCATAGATTAGATTTTCTTGAGAAGAATATATTGAATTAAAACAAGAATATGGCAAACACCAAGGAGATTAGTGGTAAAGAGCAATGCAATCTTTTGAATAGTTTCAAGCATCATGAAGGAAATAATAGAAAGGTGTGTCAATAATTAGAAGAAAAACACAAACATGTTTCTCAATAAGACATGTAATTGATTATATTCTTGCATTCAATTTCCAGATTGGAGATATGTATAATTTTATTCAAGGGAAGATCTTTTTTTTTGCTTAAGAAAGAGACGTTCCTTCCGTTAACTTAGACAAAAAATATTTATAAACGTTACAAATAGACACGAAGGTGCACCTACTCCCCCATAGGGAGAGGGATAAAATCCAAAAAAACCCATAAACTTGCCCTTAGGCCTCCAAAACCAGATTTAACCTACTTTTAAAGAAAAAAGCTAACAAGAGGACCGCATGTCTGCTCAACAAAACCCGCAATTTAATTCTGCACGCGCTAAAATTATCCCGTGAAAAAAAAGTAAAGTTGCACGATCAACGTTGAGTGTTGATCTTGTTCTCTTGACCCAATGGTTAGGGTTAATATCATGCAGTATACAAGCCCGCTCAATAACGTGTGATGAGGGTGGTTTGCCACACCAGTCCCCCACCATGTGTTGATCTCTGAGTGGAATCGCTGGCTTTCCTTGGAAACCACTTATGGTTTTGATTTCTCGTGAAGATAGTGGTTTTGTTCATGCAGTATTATTTTTTCAGTCCCACCTACTAGCCCGACCAAGAGTGGTCGTGGATCTATCCAAAGTAGATTCGATGACCTCAAACAAAATCGCATCCCCCATCCTCTCATGATTTACCTTGTAGTAATGCTAATAAATCTTCATCACCCTACTCCACGTGTCATCTGCTGAATGGCTTCACTCATCCTTATGAGAAACCACTGGCAGGTCTGGAAGCTTCCATTGTGGGTGGCATATCCCTCTCTGATTTTCCCCCTTGTTTGCAATGAACAAGGAAGACTCGTCCGTTTGCATAGTAAGACTAAGGAGTGAAATTGGCTTTCTGTGCCAATCTTCTCTGTTGTCCCCTTTGTGCAGACTTTCAGAAGCACCCTTAGAGAACTGAAAATGCATGTTCTCTGAAAAATAGTTTGAGGTTCTCCTAACCGTTAGTGACCAATCGTGAGATTCCATCAATTACTTGGTTCTGGTAATACTCTCTATCCTTGAGGGCTTGAGAATAGCATTCCTCCTTCACCCTATCCTTCGTTACCTCCTCCCACCAACAACATAAGTCCGTATGCCTGTTTCAAACCCCCTCATTGGCAAGCTAGTCTGCGACCTTGTTGGCTTCCCGATGTACATGCACCAATCGAAGAGTTCTAATAATTCGTAAATGTGATTGAATTCTTTGGTAGATTTGTAGAAGCCACTAGTGATTCGAGACTTTTTTTGGTGCTGCTCCAGCATTTATCTGCTTGACCGAGTTTATAACAAATTCTGAGTCAGCCTCTATGATGACATTATAAATGTTGTACTAGAGTAGTATTTCTAGGCATAATTCCATCGCCATGAGCTCTACCATATTGTTCGTCACTTTGCCAAGATAGCTGTGGAAAATAACCTGTATGTTTCCTTCCTCATCCTTCAAGACCCCACCATAACCCGCTTCTCCTGGATTCCCTTTTGAGGCCCCATCTATGTTGAATTTTAGAAAATTATGAGAAGGTGGGTGCTAGAAAGCCTTTTCTGCTGATTTATTCATGTTATTCTTTTTGGCGCATGAGGGGAGAAAAACCTTCAACTCCAATTTCTCTAGGATTCTGACCTCTCTCTGTCTTAAGGGTTTTCTAGTGGTGACGCCTCCTAGGAAGTGAACTGTCTCTTTGAGTTTTTTCAGGATTAGAATGAGGATACTACTCACCAAACTCCTTTTGTCCTTGAAAATACAGTTGTTGCACTCCTTCCAAACATTCCAAATTAAGAACCCTGGAGTTAGTGCCCAAGTTGAGTTTATGGTTTCATTGTCTGAAAAATTCCTCCTCCAGTTTTCTAGGGTAGCAATGATGTCATTTACATTCCTGTCAGTCTGCTCAAAGACATCTTCCACCCAATTCCATAATGTTGCAGTAAATGAACAACTATTTAGGAGTTGATTAGTGGTATCTTCCTGATAACCACATAGGTGACATCTGGAGGGGCAAACAAAGCCTTTTTTTCTAAGATTATCCCATGTTAGAATCTTGCCCTATTGAACCAGCCACTGAAATAATTTGATTTTCATCCAATGAGGACTAGTTCAGAGTTTTTTCCAAGTCTTATCAGTGCTTGGGAGGTTGAGTCCTATGTTTATTCGCTTGGATTCATTAAGGTTGAAGAGACCAACCTTGTTCTTTCCCCATATTAATTGATCATCCAAGGTTGAGGTTAAGATTTGCCTTTTTTCCAGAAGACCATTAAGGGTTGTAGCTTAAGTTTTTAGCTTGCCTACATCACTGTAAACTGGCAGTTTCCAGATTCACCATTTCTGATGGTTTCTTGAATGATCTCAATAGTCACTTACCCTTCTTAAACCTTTGTTGCTGGTATATGTTTGAAAATCTTCTAATTCCTCACTTCGGTGATTGTCCTCCTGCTGCCAATTATCCTCCCAGAACTAGGCCAGATCTCCATTTCTGATCTCTGAGAAACTATGTTTTTGGACTAGAGCCCTATTATCCTAGGCCCTATTCCAAATTTGTGAACCCTTTATTTGTCCTGTCATTCTTATTAGGTTCTTTTCCTGCCAATCCATTGCACTTTTTCTTCCAAATTTTTTCCTAGGGGTCTCGTATTTCGTTTAGCCATCTCCACCAGATTTTGGCTCCTAGAACCCTGTTAATAATTCCAGGGTCATGAAGACCTAGGCCACCATGGGATTTTGGATTACTCACCCTTTCCCATGCCACTAGGGCCCATTTATTCTTTTCTTCCCCTTTTCCGCAGAGGAAGTCTATTTGGATATTTCGAATCTGAGTGATGACTCCATTGGGTGCCGAAATGACTGATAGCATATAGATGGGGATGGATTGTAGAACAGATTTAGTAAGAATTGTCCTTCCTTCTAGATTTAGGGCTCTGTTTTCCCATTTACTGATTTTATCTTTTAGTTTATTTATAACTGGCTCCCAACCATCCTTGTGTGACAATTTATCAGCGAGGGGACTCCCAGGTACTTTGAGGGTAATAACTCTCTTTGAAAGCCCAAAATTTTGGAAAGATTTCTTTGAATTGATATGTTTGTATTGAAAAAGAAATTTTTTTATTTAGAGAGAGTTACCTTTGTGCCCACTACCATGGCAAATTCACATAGAATCTTCTTGAAAGCTTTGCCTTCCTTGACTGTAGGTATGCCTTGAAGCATAGTGTCATCAACAAATTGTTGATGTGTCACTGTGTCCCTCCCTTGAATGAGCCTTAACTCTTGAATTCTTCCTTCCTCCTTGGCAGCTCTAATTTCTCTTCCTAACCCTTCCATCATTAAAATAAAAAGGAAAGGAGAACGGGGATCACCTTCCCTTAGTCCTTTGGTGGGCTTGAAGGTTTTCGAGGGAGCGCCATTGAGAAGGATTGAACAATTGGTTGTGGTAACAAGTGCCATGACCCATTTAATCTAATTGTAATCAAAGCTGCAGGCTTTTAGTATTTCTCTTATGTACGTCCAGATAATTTTATCATAAGCTTTTGCGATATCCAGTTGAATAATCATGCCTACCTATTTATTTGTAATGAGTGAATGGACCACCTCATGAGCTTGAATTATATTGTCCAGAATTTGTCTTCCTTCCACATAGCCCATTTGCTCCTCTGACACTAGGGTTGGGAGGAGTGGTTTGAGATGGTTGGCAATTACCTTTGATATTATTTTGTACACCACATTGCATAATGCTATAGGCCTAAATCTATTTGGGGAGGTGGCCCTTTCCTGTTTGGGAATTAAGGCTATAAAAGATTCATTTAAAGCCTTCAAGATTGTTTTATCTCTTCTCGAGTCTTCCACAACCTCCAAAAATATTATGTTTTACAATTCTCGAGCATGTTTTGAAAAAAGTCCACATTGAACCCATCCAGGCCTGGTTCTTTTCCATTGTGCATCTTTGTAATGACTTCCTCCAGTTCCTCCTCAGATACTGGTCTGTTGAGATTATGATTGTCTTCTCTGGAAACCAATTTAGGAATGTACTATGTATATATTTTTATATACAGAGATCTATCTCCATTAGTTTCCTCTACAATTCTTTGAAAATGCTAGACAAGAACCTCTTCCATCTCTTCATAAGTGTTCCTTTCTATTCGTTGATGATCAGTGAGTTTCAAAATTCTATTGTTGTTTCTGTGAGCTATGGTGGATATATGAAAGAATTTGGTGTTTCTCTCCCCTTCCTTAATCCATTGTATTCTGGATTTTTGTCTCTAGAATATTTCCTCTTGTAGACATTTGTTTTCCCATTCATGTTGAAGACTTTCTGCCATCCCTTTCCTTTCATCTGTATATATTTTTGTGATAAGAATTTGGTTTATTTCCTTTAGTCTCTTAGCTACTTCTCCCTTAGCTTTGAAAATATTACCAAATTCATTTCTGTTCCACTATTTGAGTCTGCTTCTGATATGTTTGAGCTTACAATTTAGAAGGAACATCTTTGTGCCTTTAAGGTGCATCTTCTCTTTCCACCATTTTTCAATGTTTGTTTGGAAATTTGAGTGTGTGAGCCAAGGATTCTCGAACCTAAAGGGGATATTCCTTGGTTTACCAAATAGAGAGACTCCCAACTGTACGGGCTGGTGATCTGAACCACCAAAGGGTAGGATGAGCACATTCAGACAACCTCCCCTTAATAGGAGTTCTTATGAAATATAAATCTATCCAATTTTGAGGCTACTTGGGTAGAGCCCCCCTCTTGTTATTCCAAGTGAAAATTCCATTGTTGGTTTCCAAATCTATCAGCTTCATATTGGTGATGAATTTTTGGAAAGTAGTTGCATCCCTACCAAGCATTCTGGTTCCCCCTTCTTCTCCAATAGTGACTTAATCATGTTAAAATCACCCCCTAAAATCCATGGTAAAGTTGGGTATCATTTCTTTATATCCTCTAGTGTAGTTGGGAGTCGAATTTTGTCATACATTGGTTGAGGACCATAGATATTGGTTATCATGTAGCATTGTCTATCACCCACTAGTTGGATGATCAAGGAAAGGTGGTGTCTGGATGCTTCCGCATCAAGCATACCAAATTTCAGTGGATCCCAAAGAGTGAGAATTCCCTCAACAGATTTATTTTCCTTGACCTCAATGTATTAATATTTCTTTAACCATTTTCTATGTTTTCCTCTAATCTTCTCCACTGAGCATTTTGTTTCCTGTATGAACACTATGTCAGGTTTTTCCTCTCTGATCCTATTGCTTAAATTCCTCTATTTTCTTCTACTCCCCAGTCCTCTAATGTTCCACGTTGTGATTTTCATTGAGATGGGTTTTGAATGAGTAGTTGGACAGGTATTTCATCCTACATGAGTCAATCATGAGTTTACCACATTCCAGCAATAATTCCTTCTGTCTCTTCCTCCCTCTCTTCTTGCCTGGGTTTTTTGTCAGTTTTCCAGTTACTAACCCTATTGAGGAAGCTCATTTACTTTCCTGGTTATCATGTCCTATTTTGACTCCTACAACAATTTGTTGTGACTTGTTGAGGAACATCTATTGTACCTTGTCAACTTCCCCTGAGGTATGGATTTTATTCCTTGTTTTCCTCCTTGTTCTAGAAACTTTTCCAACTCTAGGTTCTCCCTTTCCAGGATCTCCTGTAAGTCTTTGTCCTCTGTGCCACTTTCACTTTGAGTCATTTCATGGTATTTTTCTATTTCCATGTTGCTCAAAGGTTCCTCCATGTATTCATTTTGTACCTATGTACACTCCATGCTCATCTCTTTTCCTTTCCCTTTTTCTGCCTGATTCTCTATACTCTCATGATCACTCTCCTTTGTTTCTCTTTCCTCTAAGATCTCAAAATTGTGATGACATTTTGTTGTGTTCTCATTATCAATAGGGTTCTTTTGTATCTTCCTTCCCCCTCCTTTCCCTCTTCCTGCCACTTTTGTGAAACCTAAATTATCTTTCCTTTCACTAATGTTTGGGTGTTCCTCCTTTTTGTCAAGAGGACAATCTCTGGATAGGTGTCCATGCTCATGACATCTATGAAATCTAAAAGGGATATGCTCATAGTCTACTATTTGCACCCATTCATCACCATAGACTTCTAGAATGACCTCGTTTCGAAGAGCTCCTGATAGGTCCATCTCCACACAAATGCAGCCATAGGAAGTATACCTTCCTCGCAAAGATGCCTCTGAGATCTTTAAAAAATGTCCTAATTTATTGCCTATAGATTTTAAAGACTTTGGCATCCAATAATCTGATCCATACCAGCATTGAGGTGAAGGTTTGCCTTTCTGGCACAAAGTTCCTCATCCATGGCCCCATGTAGAGACCAGTGTTGCAAAGAAGTATGGTCCTCCTTGTCATGCGGAAAGAGTTATTTTTGCTGACAAAACTAACCTCCCTAGGAGTCTAAGACTCTCTAGTGACAAACAAGACAATTAAGAGAAATCCTTCTCTAAACATGCATTATCCTA
>APFE031001332.1:174809-208948 GCA_000404065.3 Pinus taeda | reverse complement strand
TGCACACTTTTCAACAGTGCTAACCCAGGCTAGTGAAGGGGAGATTGATCATCCTATAATGTTTGTAAGGATAAAATTATGAAAGGTTGAAAAGAATTATTCAACGACAGAGTGTGAAGGGTTGTCTATGGTGTACGCACTCCAAAAATTTAGACATTACCTATTGGGCAGACATTTCAAGATGTACATAGACCGTTTTGCATTGAAGTATCTAGTCAATAAGCCTGTGTTGGGGGGATGGGGGGGTGGAATATGCACATGGTTGTTGTTGTTTGAAGAATATGATTTTGAGGTAATTGTGAAGCCAGGAAGGTTGAATGTAGGGCCATACCATCTGTCATGCATTGAAATAAGAGAAGAGCCTACAAATTTGGAGGAATGGTTGCTTGACGCACAACTCTTCATAGTGTGCATAGTGAATAATAAATTTGTGGATATTATCCACTTCTTGACTACAGGAATGGCTCCAAAGGGATATACCAGTCAACAGAAGAAATAATTGGTGGTGCGCTCAACAGATTTTTCAGTAATTACAGGGCATTTGTATAAAATGGGATTGAATGAGATACTTCGACGTTATGTGCCTGATTTTGAACGAAACATTATCCTTGCTAAAGCTCATGGAGGAGAAGTAGAAGGGAATTATGCAGGAAAAGAAACAGCGCAGAATATATTTCACGATGAGTTATGGTGGCCAATGTTGCATAAAGATTTAATAACATATTGTAGGGCATGTGATGCATGTCAGAGAATCGGTAGGCCATCATGAGGGATGAGTTGACTCTAAATCTACAGGTGTCATTTTAGCCATTTGAGAAATGGGTAATTGATTTTGTAGGACCAATTCAACCCCCAGGCAAGAAAACTGGTGTGCGTTATATCATCACCGTGAGAGAGTATTTGATGAGATAAGTGGTAGGGGCATTGCATAGGAAAAATGAAGGATCCTATAGGCAAAAGTATCCCAAGCACAACTGAAGGTGGTTTTATCTTGTTCTTTCGGGTTGGTCTAGATTTGATTGTACACACTGAACCCATCTAGGAAAGAGAAAAAAAATTCCCTGCCAGGCCATCTAGCACTTGGTCAATGAAAGGTAGAGGGAAATGGTCCTTCTTTTTTTCTTTGTTTAACTCTCTGTAATTGAAACAAATCCTCCACCTCCCTTTTTTCTTTGGAACTAACACCAAAGGAGAGACCACCTCACTGTCCAAGATAGGGTAAATATTTCTTGCATCTAGCAACCTTTGCAGTTCATCTTTGGCTATATCCTTGAGAGTTGTATTCATTCTCCTTTGGGGTTGTCAGACTAGTTTGCAAACTTCTTTGACATAAATTTGTTGAGTATACACTGAGGGGTGCACTCCCTTCATTTCATTGTAACTCCAAGCAGAGGCATCCAGATGTTTCTTTAGCATTTTGCACGACTTTTCTTCTTGGCATTTAATCAGATCATCTTCATCCGGTTGTCCTCCTACCATGGCTATTTCTAAGGTATAGAGTTGGGATGAGTATACTTCATCTTCTTCCTCCTCTTCTAGCCATAAAGGTAAGTCATGTTCTAGAGATGGCGAGTAGTAGGGTACAAGACTAACTACTTGGACATATGCCCATTTTTAATAATCATATTCCCATCCCTGTAGTGGATGTAGGCATCGACAATGGCTAACCAGGGTCTCCCAAGAATGAGAAGATAACCCGTAAGCTTGACCTTATGTTGGAGAACTAGGAAGTCTATAGGGTACTCCCAAGAGTCAATGGAGGCCATCAAATCCTCCACAATCCCCTCAGGGATCACTTTGAAATGGTTTGCAAGTTGCAAGACTGTTGTGGTCTTTCTTAATGAACCCTCGAGATTGAGCTTGAGCATGGTTTCTTTAGTCATTACATTAATGCCAACCCCAAGATTAGTCAAAGTGTGTGGGACAATAGTGCCATTGATGTGCACATCTACTACAGGGCTTCCAAGGTCCATATACTTTGGGGAAATTACCTGCCCCAACATTAAGTCAAACAATTGTCTAATGACATTAATGGTAGGGGTGTCTCATTTCCACCTCCCTGGATGTTTGAAGAACTTATCTTTAATCAACTTGTTATAAATAGGTACATCCTTGATGGATTGGAGAAGTGGAATTTTGGTTCATAGGTTTTTCAATTCACCCAGAAGTTCATTCTCTTGTACGGTAGGTGGGACTGGGTGAGTTAATTTCTCAGGAAACGGTGGTGGATTCACTCTATGCATGTTTTCCTCTCTTTCCTCACTATTCTCCCTAGGTGGAGGTGGAGGTTGGTTGCTCGGGAGTACTCTCCTAGATCTCAGGTTAATTTCCTGAATCTCCATAGCATAAGTAGGATAGGATGTCTCTCCACTGTACACTTGTTGTGCATGTCTGTTTTTCGGGTTTGGATTTGGTTGGGTAGGTATCTAAGGTTGTTTTGGTGGAGCAGGGTGTAAAAGTTGTGGTTGAGTGGGAGGTGAAGGCTATAAAGCTGGAGCATTGTTTTATGGGGCCTCCACCCTTGGGGCGGTGCATTCCATGGAGGCTGTGGTGAAGCATATGGCTGATATTAGTCGCTGGTTGACTGGGAATTGTACTAAGATGTAAAAGGCCAAGGAGTAGGTGTAGACCAGGAAGAATGAGTAGGGCTCCCCCAAGAGGGAATGGATGTGGTCTAGTTAGGGTTGTAATAGGCATGGGATGGCCCTTGCATGCCCTAATGGAATGGTCGAGGCCCATGAGGTCTCCTTTGATTTATGTAGCTGAGTTGTTCAGTCACCCCTTCAGTTCCATGATACACAACTTTTAGTCCAGGTAGAGAAGGGCACTTGTTTGTGGAGTGGTTTTCTTCACAAACTGAGAAGACTTCAGCCAAATTCAATGGACAGTCATTCCTAAGGTGCCTCCTTGTACATCTAGGGTAGAAAATGGCTAAGGCCCTCTCTTCTTCCTCCCTCTTTCTCTTGATGTGCATAGTATCCATCTGTAGTGAAAGGGTTTGCAGCATTTCACTCTTGAAATCTTCCAGCATATTTCTAATTTCACCTTTGATGGATGTATTGGAAGAGGATGGACTGCACATTCATTGACTAACCCTACCATTTTTTCTAGCTGCCCTATAATGGTTCCTAAAGATAGTCTTGATATCTTCATAGGGGAGCTGATAGATGTCCCCTCTTTCTAATAGGTTTAGGGTATCTAGAAGATATTCCATTACCCGTCTGAGCAAGACTAGATCCAGTGACTCGGGATCAATGGTGCACCTGACCCTTTTGTAGCTAAGCTGGAATCTTTCTTCATAGTTCTCTAAGGATTCATCAGGCCCTAAGGTCATCCTAAAAATTTCCTCTTTAGTGTCTTTGGGCCTACAGTAGTGTCGATAACTTTTGTTGAAGGCTTGCTGCATCTAAGCCCTGGTTATGATGCTATCCCCATGTAAATCCATGAACTAGCACAAAGCTACATCCTTGAGAGTGGATGTGAGTAGTTTCAACTTATTCTCATCATTGGTGTAATCATATGTTCTGCATATGACATCAAACTCAAACAAGAAAGTGTCTAGATATTTTGAGGTCAGGCCATGGAAATGAGGAAGAGCGGAGGGGTTGATGTTCTTCATGTTGGTATCCCCATTAGTTTCTCTGATGGGAAAGGCACCCTCAATTATTTCTCTATCTCCTCTTTCATTTCTATTTTCAGCCATTTGGTAAGTTGGAATGGGTTCTCCTTCTTCTTCTTCTCCTCCCCGTATAGGTTCTTCAAATATCTTTGGTTGTTCACCTAAGGGGTTGTCCAATTCACAGCCACCAAAGAAGAGGGAAGGTTCACTATTTGAGGTAGTGGGGGTATTTGGTAGAAATTTTCCTAAGTTATACCCATGCCTACGAAGCATGAAAGAAGTGTTTTTGTTTTGTTTTATGTTTTTTTTCAAGCTTCGAGAATAATTGTGGAATTGAAATCACAAACTGAATGTAAACTAATTGACTAAATGAAAAACTACCTGCTTGAATGAAATCTCACTTGCAGAATTGAAAAGAAAGCAAACTAACTTAGAATTACTTTTGAAGAAATGAAGCTAATAGTAGATTGTGAGAGATAAGAAATGGTAGAAAGAAAGCAAAAATCACATATTACTCAGACACCTCCTCGGCAATGGCACCAAAAAATGAGGAGCACTAGTATTGCAGCAAGAATGATGCAACTCCTCGGACTACCAACTTTAATTTTTCAATAGGGGTTTCGTACAAACTTGGAGGTGACACTATTGTATATACAAGTAAATGTGATGGGTCCGCTCTAAGTTGGCAATATACCAATATGGATTTTCAAACCATCCTTCCATTGATTTAGAAGAAGCTTGATTACCAATGAGGAAAAGGGAAATCTACACTAAAAGAAATCTTGTATACTACAGTAAGGAAAATACTGAAATCAAATGCTTAAACACACCATTCATCTAACTAACTGCTAAGAATATTTTCTTGAAGAGAATTCTAAGCTAAAATATGGGCAATTCTACTGTCCTATGCATGCAATTTGAAACATCAAACATTCTACTGCTGTCCATGTAAATGAACAAAATAACTCTTTTTTCCTTTTTGTCTTTTTTGTGTGAAAGTGTGAATGTTAAATTCTTTTGGTGATGTGGCAAGTGGATTAGGGATTATGGTGGATGGTCAGATGGCTTGGGAGGCAAGTAGGGGTCTTCTCCTATATCCCTATGGGCTTTTCCCACAATTTAGCCTCAAAATAGGCCACTATAGGTTGACCTACAAGATGTCCTAATGTGTCCTACAGGATGTCCTAATGCTCCTATAGGATCCCCTGTATTCCTACAGGATCCCCTGTATTCCTATAGGATCCTCTGTATTCCTTCAAGATACAACTAAGAGGAAGAGGAGCGATTTGGAAGGTGATGTAAAGCTTAGGGTAGGTGAATGATGGGTGAAATGAGGCAAGGGAGTTCTTAGAACTCCTTCAGAGCTCAAAGCAGAGTTGTTAGATGGTTAGATTTACTCAACAAGCTTGAAGAACTATTCTTATGGAATGATGAATTTACTGAGAGATTTGGTGAAAGAAATTGATAACCATGGATGGATGAGGTTAGGATGGGGTTGTTGATCACAAAATCTCTTCGCACTATTGAAACTACTGCACCACATTAATCATTGACATTTATACATAAATCATGTAAACAAGAAGCTTCTGAATTAACTAAGGAAAACAAAATTTCATGAGCTAGATACCTATTTCATGCATGGGAAAACCTGTAGAATAATGTGAAACCTTGACGACACCTAATGTAAGACTGAAGATAGTAGAAATGGAAATTAAATCCTATTCTTGAAAAGTAGTGAAATGCTGGCCTAGGTAATAGAAAACCCTAAATTCCATGAGAAATGTTAGGTCCCTATACTACTAGTGTAAACCCTTATTGTTATTAGTACAACCCCCTTATCATATTGTTGTGCCCATGTAGTCCCCATATTGTTATATTATGCCCCATAGAACCCCACTATTTTTATTATTGCGCCCTTACATTATTATTGTTATTCTGTCTTTGATTATATTATGACCCCTTAGACTCCTATATATAGAAAGTAGGTCTTGTCATTTGTATCATCTAATAATTGTTCATTTTTGTAATGAAAGGGAGGTTTCCCCCTCAAAGAGGCTGAATTCTAATGCGCTTATCTTTCTTTTCTATCTTTTTGTGAGTTGGTTTCATAATATTTGGTATCAGAGATTTGGATTCTAGGGTTTTGCTACTCCAAACATGTGATCATGGAATTTTCTCTTTAACTCTTTCACTATAAAGTTTCAGAAACTAAAAAAAAATCCATTTGAGAAGAAATCGATCTCCACCTTGCATCAAAATTTTAGATCTTGTCTCACTATATTTTCGAAGATAGGATCTGAGGTAGTTAAGTTTCTTGCAAGCTCCAGAATTTCATCTCAAATAGTTCATTGTGGAATTTTCACTATAATTGTTTTTCTATGAAGGTTCAGACTCTGAAATTAAAACCCATTTGAGCCAAGATTGTGGGGAAGCTCAGGTCAGAATTTTAGAGCTTGTTTCACTATATTTTCAGACATATGGTACAAGACATTTAGGGTTTTTGTAGGGTCCCAAATTAAATGCCAAACAGGTGACCTAGGGAAAATCGTCATAACTATCTCTTCGATAATTAGATTGAAATTTAGTTGGAAGTTATAGAAAGAGGATGGACTATAGTTTTCTTTTTATATTTTTCAGATTTGAATATCAAAACATGTGAAACTTCATACCAGTTTTCTCTTTTGAAAATATATATAATCAGGTCATATTGGGAGATTGAGCATAATGCTTTCTTGGAGAATCCAATTTCGATCAGACTAGTGTCATTGGAAAGAGGACACAGCGGGCTACTGCAGGTCACGATTTTGAAACCGAAAGATCTGAAATAATAAAGTTACAGTCATTTCAACATCAAGCTCCTAAAATCAAGAAAAAGTGATATGAGGAGGTTTGATGGCAAGGATCCGGTAGATTGGATACTACAGATGGAGAAATATTTTGATGTACATGAGGTGCAACTGTTACAAAAGGTATGTATTGCATCCTCATATTCAGAACCAGATCAATTTTTATGGTATAAAGGGCTTTGTTTTCGTAAAACACTTGTTATGTGATCAATTTTCACGGAGTAAATGATATCACATTATGAGGATGCAAAGAGAAGCACCTTTTTTATCCAATTAATAAATCTCAAACAAAAGTGTTCAATATCATAGCACATTGAGGACTTTAAAAATTTGAATATAAGGGAAAATGATATTCCAAATAAGTAGAGGATTGATGTCTCCATAGGGACTTTAAAGGGTAACATTCAACATGAGGTTCATCTTTGGCTACCTGATTCATTGGAGAAGGAATTTAGGTTGGCAAGGAAAGTGGAAAGAAAATTTATGGCAATAAGGAAGTCTACCCCTCAAAACTATAAATATGGAAGTGTTGTTTCTCCTACCCTCCCACAACCTACAAGGTTGACACCACAAAAATAGGAAGAAAAAAGTGCAAAATGACTTTGTTACAATTGTGATAACAAATACATTAAAGGTCATAAGTGTGCTGAGAATATATATTGAATAGCCCAATGCTTTATGTTCCAATGGGTGGTATTGATGTGAGTCCAATGGCTATAATCCTTGGGTACAATAGCTTTTAATTTTCAAGAACCTTCATGAAATTTTATTTGGAAGGAAAGGAGATTGAATTAGGGGGTATCACAAGGAAACCAGGAAAGATAATCGGCTCTAATGAAATGACAAAGCTTCTAAAGAAAGAACAACAAGGCATAATTGCACAATTTTTTTCGTTAATGGTTGCCACGTCGAAATCATCTATTTCTCCAAATCTCCAAAAAAAATTGGACAATCATTCCAAGGTATTTGAGACTCCCAAAGGTCTCCCACATATTTGTGATCATGATCATGATATTCATTTGATTCCAGGAAGTGTCCCTCCAAACATCAGGCCTTATAGATATCCATATGCCCAAAGGAGTGAAATTGAACATATGGTTGCAGAAATGGTAGAGGTTGGTATAATTATCCAACCAAATTTGATAAACAAGGCAAGGGATGAATGGAAGAAGGATGAAGAAGTGTGGGCGTTCATTCAAAAGCTGTTGAAGATCCCAGTTCAAACAATATTTCTAGAACTTGACAAGGAAGGAAAAATCATATTGGAACCTGGAGTAGTCATAGAAACATTAACCCAACAACTATGAAATTGATTAGTTTCATAGTATCTCATCAAGTGGAAGAACTTACCTATTGAAGATTCCACATGGGAGGACAAGAATTTTATATAGAAGCATCAAGAACTACTCAAGCATTGAGGACAACACTTTTTGAAGGAGAGGGGCATGTTAGGTCCCTATACTACCAGTGTAAACCCTTATTGTTATTAGTACAACCCCCTTATTATATTGTTGTGCCCATGTAGTCCCGATATTGTAATTATTGTGCCCCATAGAAGGCCACTATTGTTATTATTGTCCCCTTACATTATTATTGTTATGTCGGCTCTGATTATATTATGACCCCTTAGACTCCTACATATAGAAAGTAGGTCTTTTCATTTGTATCATCCAAGAATTACTCATTTGTGTAATGTAAAGGAGGTTGCCCACTCTAAGAGGCTGAATTCTAAGGCATTTATCTTTCTTTTCTATCTTTTTGTGAGTTGGTTTCATAACAAGAAATCATAATTCTGTCTTTTTGGGGCTGCATAGGAGTTTTTTCCTCAAACCATGGTCCCTAAAGGGAGGAGTGATGCCAAACCCACCTACTGACAACTTTTTGATATTCCTTTGTCTTCCTAAGCTACTATTGAAGTAATGCACAAATGGAAGCAAACTAATCAAATCCATGACTACTTGCAATGAAATAATGCTAAAGACAATTCAACCATTAATATATTAAATCAACGAAGCATAAAAATACAAGAAGAGGAGCCTTTGCTGCTAGGGTTGGGCCCTAACCCAACAGCTTTAGCCCTCTGAGTCAACTTAGTGCTGGATCAAGGAAATGCTCATTCTCATTATCAAATCAGAAAATTACATAACAATGTCTTCCACTAGTCTTGAACTAGAAAATGCCTAGTGTTTTTACATCCACAAATTGAATCCTAATAAGGCTCTAGGCCTTCTTATTGATATAACTGAAGTCTCCAATGACTTCATCAAATCTAGGGAGGCTTAGCTCCCAAACTCAAGATGAATTGGCTCTTTAACTGTCACTCGCTTGACTGGATTTTTATCTTCATGACTTGGCTGCTTGTAACTCCAAGCTAGTGTGATTTGCTGGAGGAATATTCGAATGAGTTAGGAGTAAATGAGGATTATCTATCTCCTACAATCTCTCCTCCTTGTCTCATTCAAGTTTATGCCCTTAATTAGCCAAAATTTCCATGATTTTCTCTCAAAAACCTTTAATCAATGCACATTAGTCCACTAGGCGTAATATCTCACTTTTACTCATCTCATTAGCAAAATATAATCAAAATATGTAAGAAACTATGAGAGGAGTTAATTTGAATAAGCTAGGAGGTGTATTAAGGTCCATATATTTATCCAATGATGAGGCTCATCACCGACCATAAATGTTGATTTGGTGGCCAATCTCCAAAGGTTTTAGCCTTAAATGCCTTAAATATCACCCCCCTGCTCCTCTTAACTCTCTCCTAGAAGTCAAATCATGAACAGTGATTGTAATGGTCATTTTCTGGCTATCCTACGAGATATATCCTCTCATAGCACAACTCCCTTCATGCACCTTCTGATACTGTGATATTACCCTTTTTCACGTAGCCCCTCTGTCGTGTAGCTCTACAGACTAGGCATTGCAATTTATAGTCTTGTACTCCCTCATAGATGCCTAAAGTGCTAAGAATGTCATGCGTTCATGTAGTCATTGGGCTACATCCCCTGTGTATGCCCCTAACTGGCTTCCATTTACCCTTGTAGGAAATGGTTTTATGTTAAACTTTGCAAGATAAACTGTGCAACCATCTGTACTTTCTTTGACGACATAGGGCCCTAGCCAATGCATCTAAAACTTCCCTAGAAACTTAGCAAACTTAGTAACATATAGTAAAACTACATCATTGACCTTGAAGGTGCAAATTTTGATGTGTCAATCATGCCAAGCTTTTTCACGTTCCTTCTGAACCTACTGATGGAATCTAGCCAAAAACGTATCTTCTTCGAGATCCGTTAGCTGCGCAAGTCATGCTTCTAAGGCTCCATAGTCTACCATTCTTGTGAAAGCCGCTATGCATAGACTAGACACAATATACCCCATAGGAATTACAATTTCCATGCCATAGACCAACCGAAAAGGTGTCTGACCTGTGAGCCTTTTGTAAGTAGTTTTGTAAGCCCATAATACTACTAGTACACGCACATCCCAATCATTTTGTTTCATGTTGCAAACCTTCATCAGTGCATTCTCCAACATCTTATTAAAAGACTCAATCATTCTATTGGCCTCAAGATGATATGGCGTACTCTTCTGATGGTAAACTTGGAACTCTTCCGTTAGTACGTTGATCATCTCATTAAGAAAATGTGTACCGTGATCACTCATCAATACCTTTGGGCAACCAAACCTAGTCAACACATATTCAAACAAAAATTTCGATGTTGTTACCCCTATACAATATTTCACGGGTTGTGCCTCCGCCCACCAGAGAGTAGTCCTAAGTATCTTTGTTGAGCTAGTAGAAGTTTATATGGATGATTTTACACCCTATGGGTGTGATTTCCAGGAGGCTCTGTCCAACTTTGGTAAGGTGTTGAACAAATGCATTGAAATGAACCTGTCCCTTAGTCACGAAAAATGTGAGTTCTTGATGACTGAAGGAATTGTTCTAGGTCATTCAATATCCCAGAAAGGATTCCAAGTGGACCTAAATAATATAGCCATCATCCAAAGGGTCATACCTCTGCAAAAACAGAGAGATGTAAGGAGTTTTCTAGGTTTAGCTAGATATTATCGGAGATTCATAAAATATTTCAGCAAGTTATCTTCTCCTTTATTTGGGTTATTGGCCAAAGACTGAATTTTTATACTTAAAAAGCTATCAAGAGGCCCTGGACACCCTGGAGGAAAAGTAGACCACTGCACCTATTCTCCTAGGACCAAATTGGGCCCTTACTTTCCATATACATGCTGATAACTCTCACAAATCCATAGGAGCAGCTCTATGCTAGATAGATGACAAATTACCTTATTCCATTTACTTCATCAGTAAGAATTTGTCAAAGGATAAAATGAACTATATAGTGACTGAGAAGGAGCTCCTGGCTGTCATGCATTCATTGAAAAAACTTAGGCATTGCATTACAGGTTACCAAACATTTGTACATATTGACCATGTTGCAACTAAATACTTGATGAATAAACCTGATGTGAATGCCCAGATTATTAGATGGTTACTTTTATTACAACAGTTTGATCTAACTATTATTGATAAGCATGGCAAGGAGAATGTTGTTGTAGATTTCCTATCCAGATTAACCTTTCCTATAGGGGAGGAAGGAATGGTTGATGATCAGTTATTGGATGAACACTTATTCGCCATTTCAGTTCTCTCTCCATGCTTTGGTAACATAGAAAACTACTTGGTGTCTGCACAACTTCCACTGAATTTGTCCTCCAAAGAGAAAAGCAAGATTGTGAGGAAGAGCGCCCCGTTCACTTGGATTGGGGCAACCTCTTCAAAATAGGCTTGGATCAAATTCTAAGAAGATGTGTCAAGGAGGAGGAAGTTTTTGACATCCTTCTAGCTTGTCATGATATGCCTTGTGGAGGTCATTTTTTAGCTAAGAGGACATCATTCAAGGTGTTACAAGCTGGTTATTATTAGCCCACTCTTCACGAGGATGTGAGGAGGTATACTAGTCAGTGTGATCAGTGCCAAAGGATGGGGAAACCTACTCCAAGGGATGAAATGCCTCTGCAACCTCAAGTGACTTTTGATCCATTTAACAAGTGGGGCATGGATTTCAATGGACACATTGACCCTCCATTTCGACAAAAGCAGTACATCATTGTGTGCATTGACTATTTGACCAAGTGGGCTGAAACCAAGGCAATCAAGGTAGCAACAGATGCGAAAGTGGTTGAATTGTTAAGGCAAAATGTATTTTATAAGTTTGGGTACCCCAGAGAACTAGTCATTGATCAATAAATCCAATTTACATCGCACATGATTGAAAATTTGTTAAGCCAGCACAAGATCAAGAATATAACATCCACTCCTTATCACCCACAAGCTAATGGGTAAGTGGAGGTGACCAGTAAAACATTGGAGGGCATTTTGACCAAAGTGATTAGCAACAATAGAAAATATTAGGTAGATAGAATAGTTGAGGCCCCCTATGCCTATAATACCACCTGGAAGACCACCACCAGATTCACTCCCTATGAGTTGGTCTATGGGAAGAAGGCCTTGTTGTCCATTGAATTTTAGTACAATACATTAAGAATGGCAACACAACTAGATCTAGATCTTACCAGTGCACAACAAGAGATATTTCTCTAGCTGAGTGGGTTAGATGAGTTTAGAATGCAGGCCCTCCTGCGCACAGAGGTGACTCAATTTCAAAGGAAGATATGGAATGACAACAACATAAATGACAAACAATTTCAAGGAGGTGATTGGGATTTGTTGTATGATTCTAGATATAATGATTTTAAAGGAAAGTTAAGGACTACATGATTTGTACCTTATGTCATAGAGAAATGTCATGATAATGGTTAAGTGAAGATAAGAACCATTGATGCATAGGCTATTCCTTTACTTGTCAATGGGCACAGATTGAAGGCCTACAAGAAGCCCTTGTCAAAGCAATAATTCATTGATGGAATCGGCAAGACAATGATGGTAATGGAGAAAGTCTCAGCATCAACCCCATCAAGTCACTGAGAAAAAAAAAGGATATTCAAGTGAAAACCTTCATGACGCACCTGAGTCTCATTGTTGGGTTGAAAACCTCTTGAGGAGGGCCAATGGTGTAAAAACAAAAAAGAGATAAAAAGATCTTTGGGTGAAAACCTATTTTGAGGCACCCAGTTCAAGCAATTAGGATGAAAACCTCTTGGAGGCAGACTAGTTGTTTAAAAAAAATATATTTAAAAAAAAGAGAAAAAGAGAGAAAATAAAACTTTGAAAATGTTGTTTGTAGGTCAGTAGGAGGAGTATCAGAGAAATAAGAGAGGATCAAAAGGACCTCTACAGTTCATATTTTCATTCCTCCATTTCATATCCTTCATCATCCCATCATTCCCTCCATTTATGGACTCATCTAGCTTAGTTTGCAAGGATTTTGTGTTTTCTACAAGATTCCCAGAAAACCTACAGGATGATCGTGTAGGAATTACAGTGGCTTGGGAATCCAAAGGGAAGTAACCTGAGAGCAAGGGCATGACTTGCTTACGTCAAATAAAATACATGTCTACTTGACCATCTCATCACCATGTCTACCTCTATTTGGGTAATCAAATTTACCCAAATACACATTCCCAGAAGTTCAACGTTTTCCCAGATATTGTACATTATGATCATGCATGTTATGTCCCTAGCCAAAGGGCTATTGTTGCCCCAAACCAGTAGTTTTTGTTCACTATTACACCTGACTCAATCAACCAAATGCTACAAATCTAATCTAGCTCTAATCTGACCCCTCTATCCATTAGAAACTTATTGGACTTGTACATTGTTGTACCTTAAGAAACCAATTTCCTAGCTGTAGAGAAATTGTGCTTAAGACATTAATAAATATTATTTACTGTCACTTCCTTGTCACTTTATTGCTTGTTGTGTCCTCAAATGAAGGACCTGGAGAACTTGGTCTTTAACCCTTAACATATGTATGACCAGAACATCTCAAAATGCCACTTGTTGCTAGATATAAATGATGAATGAAGAATGCTTGAAGGAGAAGTTAAAGATAATATGTTGATCTTTAACAGAAACTACTACATGTAACTTAGAAGAATTATGAAACTAGGAACTAAATCATAGACAATATGTTGTTTAACATAGAAACTACCATCTGTGACGCTTGGAGAAGTTGAAAATAATATGATGGTCTTTCACAGAAACTGTTATCTATAACTTAGAAAGGAAGGTGAAAGCTTCAAGTGTAGGAGTGCTCTTTTAAGGAATTTTAACTTTATCTATATAAGCAAATAAAGACCTGCAGCTTCATTACTATACTTGAAAGAAGAAGCATAAGATGGCACATAACAGAAAGGGTTACAAAATTATACCCAACAATTCATGGAAACTTTTGATTCTTTCATTAATCAACAATTATATTATGAATACAGTGTCCTAGTCTCCAAGTTCTCCAAAATTCGAACTATCCACCTTTCTTTGTAAGTTTTCCTCTTTCTATACATTATGCAACAGTTGTTGATTTCTGAAATTGCCCAAATTATTTAATTGCTTCTCTAACTATATGAAGTAAAAACTATTACAAAATTTTATAGAGGGTAAAAGACACCTCAAAGAACATGAAATAACCAGAACATAACTAAATTCAGAAGAGGTTGATAACTGTTGACTTGCTCTGTTAATCTGTTGTTGAGTTCCTATGTAAATGCCCTAAATGATGCTTAATTCATTTTAGCTGTAATAAACTGTGTTGACCTGTGTAAACCTGGGCTTATGCATGTACCAAGACCTGTGTCTTTAATGATCTTCCGAGTCAAACTTTTAATCTATAATGGTTAAGGCCCCTTTCATAAATCCCTATGCGAAATGATTTATTAAACCCAACATAGATTAACCCTTAGTGACATTCACTTATTGGGACTCAATCAACCCTTCTAAACCTTCAATGTCCTTTTATTAACCCAAATATATGTGTGACCACTTAAGTCACTCCTTAACATTGGTTATACCATGGTCTTTACCTATAAACCCTTATATCCACACTAAATTCAATATAAACCATCTATAATGAACATATCCATAAAGCATGCATAACATACCCTTTCCACACTTTTCAAAGCCTCTACACAGTTCTCTAGGCAACAGATTTGCCCGATAGATCCTGTTGGGTGTGGAGCCTAATTATCTTATGTATTCAAAGGTTTCAGCCAAATGTATACCCCAAGAATACTGTACACCCTTCCACGTGGGGTGGTGCGGGGGTTCAGGGGGGTTAATCCACCTGCAGCTGGCGGATCCGGGAGCCAGCGGTCCCCTGGCGGGGGTTCGGGGGCAGTGCCACCGAAGCTAAAAATAGATGTAAAATTTCCTTGTAAAAGTCTAGTAATTTCTAGTCAATCTGGTTCGTTCATTAGGTGGATGATCTGATGGTAGAAGTTATGTTTAATTTAGGATTTTTTGCCCTAGAATCCAACCCCTCACTATATATGAGGGAATTGTATTACGTCTATGTAGATCTGTATTTTGAGTGAGGAAGAGAGAGGAGATTGAGAGTGAAGAGGGAGTCACAGTGGATCTATTGTAGGTTGTATCTCTTTAGTTTGCTAGATAATATAATAAAAGAAGGATTGGTTGTTTCTCCGTGGACGTATCCCAAACTGGGTGAACCACGTATATTTGTCTCTCTCTTGTTTTGTGCGTTTTATGTGTTTATATTTCTGAAATATTTTATGTGTTCCATTGCTCTGTAATATATAATTTTCGAACAACTAGTATCAGAGCCGAAGGTCTATTTGGCTGATAAACTCGCAGGAGAGAAGGGTTCCTGAGCTTGTGCATACAGATGTATGGGGACCTGCTCATGTATCATCTCTTGGTGGCTCTCGTTATTATGTTACTTTTATTGATGGTGCAGCCAAAAAAACCTGGATTTATTGTATTCGAAATAAAATCTGATGTATTTGATACTTTCAAGAAATGGAAAGCTTTGGTTTAAAATGAGACAGGGAAAAGGTTGAAGTGTCTCAGATCAGACAATGGAGGTGAATATTGCAGCAAAGAGTTTGATAGGTACTGTTTAGGGAATGGAATTTGCAGAGAGAAGACAGTTCTAGGAACACCACAAGAAAATGGTGTGTCAGAAAGGATGAACAGGACAATCATGGAGTGTGCAAGGTGCATGAGATTGCATGCAGGATTGCCTTTACAATTTTGGGCAAATGTTGTAGATACTGTTGTTTATCTAATAAATAGATAGCATTCAAGTTCCTTGGATGGTGGTATTCCAGAGGAGGCACGGACAGGTAAAAAGGTAAACTACTCATTTTTAAAGACTTTTGGTTGTGAAGCCTTTGTCCACATTAACAAACAAAATAGAACAAACCTTGAGGCAAAGTCAAAGAAATGTACCTTTATTGGATATGGTGTTAATGATTTTGGTTATCGCTTATATGATTATGAAAATCACAAAATCATTAGGAGCAGAGATGTAATATTCAATGAAAAGGTCTTGTATAAGAATAAGTTGCAGGAAAAGAAAAAGGAAAAAGAAAACAGAGAATACACAGTGCTTGACGATATCACAGGAAAAGTGATGGTGCCTAAAAATCATAATGATCAATAGCTAAAACAACAACCACAACAACAAAAAGCACTTCAAACACCTGAAAGTGGTGTTAGAAGATCTACCAGGATAAGTAGACCCCCTAAATGATATTCTCCTTCATTATATTATGTATTGTTGACTGATTATGGTGAACCAGAATGTTATGAAGAAGCACTGCACGTAGAAGCCAAGAAGAAGTAGGAGCAAGCCATGAAAGAAGAGATGGACTCCTTAGCACATAACCAGACTTGGGACTTAATCAGTTACCTACGGGTAAAAAAACATTGCAGAATAAATGGGTTTACAAGTTGAAGTAAGAAGATGAAGGTAGAAAAAGGTATAAAGCTAGAAAAAGGTATAAAGCTAGACTTGTGGTGAAAGGGTTTGCACAAAAAAAGGGTTTAGGTTTTGATGAAATATTTTCTCCTGTTGTGAAAATGACTTCAATCAGAACTATTCTAAGTCTAGTAGCAGCTGAAGATTTTCATCTTCAGCAGTTAGATGCAAAGACAACCTTTCTCCATGGGGATTTGGAGGAAGAGATATATATGCAACAACCATAATGATATGAGGTAAAAGGGAAGGAGAACTAGTGTGCAGGTTGAAGAAGAGCTTGTATGGCTTAAAACAGGCTCCAAGGCAGTGGTATCTAAAATTTGACAGGTTTATGTCTGAACAAGGTTATACTAGATGTCACTCTAATCATTGTGTTTATCTCAAAAAGCAAAATGATGGTAGCTATATTATATTTTTATTGTATGTAGATAACATTCTTGTTGCATATCCTAACATGCAAGAGATAAATGTGCTCAAAAGAAAATTGGCAAACTCATTTGCAATGAAGGATTTGAATGCTGCAAAACAAATCCTTGGTATGAGAATAACTAGAGACAAGAAGAATCACAAATTAACATTGTCTCAAAGTGAGTAAATAGAAAAGGTGTTGTAAAGGTCTAATATGCAAAATGCAAAACCAATTAGTATACCTTTGTCTAGCCATTTCAAATTATGTAAGGAGGCATGTCCCAAGACTCAGGAAGAAATGGCTCATATGTCTAAAGTTCCATATGCATCAACAGTTGGAAGCTTAATGTATGCAATGGTCTGCACAAGGCCTGATATTGCACATGCGATGGGAGTTGTAAGAAGGTACATGAACAATCCAAGAAAATAACATTGGATGGTAGTGAAGTGGATTCTCAGGTATTTGAGAGGTACCACAAATCAAGCATTATGCTTTGGTGGTTCAAACATTTCTCTACAGGGATAGGTTGATGCAGATATGGCAGGTGACAGAGATAACACGAGGAGCACTAGAAGATATGTGTTTATTGTAGGTGGAATAGTTGTAAGTTGTGTCTCAAAACTACAAAGTGTTGTTGCACTCTCAACAACAGAAGCAGAGTATGTTGCTGCTATAGAGGCTAGTAAATAAATGATTTGGTTACAAAGGTTTCTGGATGAATTGCGTAAGAAGCAGGAGTTGGCCAGGTTATACAGTGACAACCAGAGTGCCATACATCTTGCAAAGAACTCTGCATTTCATTCCAAGACTAAGCATATACAGCTCAAGTACCATTTCATACAGTCAGTGTTGGAAGATGGACAGTTGAAGCTGGAAAAGATACACACTAGCCAGAATCCTACAGATATGTTAACAAAAGTTGTAACCAAGGAGAAATTGAGAATCTCCTCAATTTCAATTGGTCTTCAAGTATGATGAAGAAGATGAGAAACAACCAAGTCCAAAGTGGAGTCATTGTCTAGCAAATGAAGCAGCGATGGAGTTTCTATAATCAGTATTCAAGTGGGAGATTGTTGGCTGTGAAGCCTGATTATCTTCTGTATTCAAAGGTTTCAGCCAAATGTATACCCCCAGAAGACTATACACCCCTCCACACAGGGGGGTGTGGGGGCACTTGGCCCCCTGCGAGGGTTCAGTGGGGCTTACCGCCCCAGTTGGGGGGTCCGAGGGCCAGTAGTCCCCTGGTGGGTATTCAGGGGCAGCGCCCCCAAAGCTAAAAATAGATGTAAAATTGCCTTGTAAAAGTCTAGTAATTTCTAGTCAATCTGGGCCATTCATTAGATGGCTGATCTTGTTAAACACACATGGGAAGCAAGAATAATCTGAAGGATAAATCATGAGAGTACAATTTTTATTAACAACTGATATACATTTATAGTACATATTGTGACCATTGGGTTTCCACATCCCAAGGTCTTCTTGGACTCCTTTTGTCTATTCGGCTCCACACTAACCCATTGAGGATTAGGTGTCCAACATTCCCCCCCTTAATTCGAAGGGTTATGTATGAGTCCAAGAAGAGAGTTGTAATACAAAATGTGCAAAAAATGCATGGTAGCACTAGGCTGAATGTGCTCTCCGAAATGTTGGTATAAAGGGCGGTGGTTTAAGGATGACCTCAGCACATTCAGGAAGAGCACATTCAGCCTAGTTTTGGAAGAGTTCTTGTTAGCTTAGTGCAGTTCCCGAAACTCTTCCAAAACTAACAAGACGCTAAATTCTTCTGCTAGAGGAAGTGCTCCTATTGATTTGAAGAGGGAAACCTTCAACCACGAAAGGGAGGTCTCACCTTGCATAAAAGGGAGAACTTCAACCTGAAAAGGGATGTCTCAACCTGTGATGGTTTAAGGATGACCAGCAACTCTATAATGCTTAATGCAATTCCTGGAACTCTTCCAAAACAAGCAAGAAGCTGGAGTCTTCTGCTAGAGGAAGTGTTCTCAATTCTGTCCCTGGAATTCTCCCGAAACTGGCAAGAAGCTAAAGTCTTCTACTAGAGGAAATGTCCTAGATTACCAACAGAAGGCATGCTCAGGGGCATATTTGTCTCTGGCTAGAACTCTGAAACTGGTGTGGCACGTTGTGGCTCAGGCTCACTTGATGTGACTTTGAAGTTTGTAGATGACCATCATTTCCCCCCCTGTCAGATACAAGGTGAGATGATGGAGAAAACTCAACTGCAAGACTGTTCAATACTCTGGAACAAGCTCTGACATGTGATTGGAATATCTTCTTTGCTGTTGATGGCCATTTCCAAGAAGTGATCCATCCAATATGAATCTTTGTTCTTGCAGGAAATTTATTTCTGAAGCATTTGTGTGAAGAATGACTGGTTTTATGATAGTGCTTACATGGATGAAGATCAAAACAATGATCTTTCAAATGGCCAACTCAGTCACAGTGTTGGCATTTCACAGTCTGTTGTTGTTGTTGCTACTGTGGAAGAGGGGCAAAATCTAGAACAGTTGAATGTGAGCTGTCATGAATGAATCTAGCACTCTGAAACCGAATGGGCTTTGAGTAGTCTGGAATATGAAAGGACAAGTCCTTGTTATATCCAATACCAGTTCTGTGCTTGTTGTGGACAAGCTCTTCCCAAGGTTTGATGATGGGCTTGGGAAGTGCAAGTTGAACCTTTGCATATGTGTGTAACCTTGCTACTTTATTTGAATGAACTGTAACATTATTGACTTGTTTTTGATGGGTTTCTGTCTCTATGTTCTGAACAGAAACATGTTTAGAATGACTCCTCCGTTTTATTTCTTCTTGTTGTAGCTGAGATTCGAGCTACAAAAAATCAATTTGTTGTTGTGCATTTTGCAAACAGGTTTGAATATTTCTAAGAATGACTTTATCAATCATGATTGTGTTGTCGATAATAGAATGTATTAAATTGTTTCGTAGTTCCAACACTCCATCAACCATTTTCCAACAATTTATATTATTTAATGCAATCCCAAAATCAAATAAAGTGTGCTCCACAAAGCAAGACTTCAATGTACTAGCTTCAACGCTTCTCATCATATATGAAGGACCAATATTATACTATCATATAGGTTTGATCAGCGTACAATAAGCAATAGCTCATCTCATTGCAGATAACCAAAACACACAACATCACCATCATCTCCCATGGAATCCATGTATCACTCCTTCAGCATATAATAGTCTTGACCACCAAAATTACTCTAGTATTTTATAAAATGGGAAATGATTTTTTTTTTGTTTACAGATCTATTGCATGCAGTCACTAGCACAAAATTTATTTTGAACAGAGCAAAAAATAAAGGTAGTCACTCACTCACATGTATATTTACACAACAACACACTATTTCTTTTCACCGGTCATCTCAAATACGAGCCCAGGTTGCTTGGCAGTAAGATTGACTTTGTAAACAAATTAACTTTAAATCTTCAACAGCAAATGGATGGTGCTGACTCACGATACTTTTATAGATTGTGGCTATAAATAACAGGAATCACTCGCTTCTTTACTCACAGTGTTGACTCTACAATAATTATTCTCCTTATTTTGTGATCGCTCTAGCAATCTCTAGAATTCACGGTGCCCTCAGATCTGTAAACAACACTAGAAGCTCACTGCACCAGTGCTCACGTTCACACCTCCCACACATTTTTCTCCTTTTCTCTTATGCACCTGCAACAAATCGAACTTTTCTCTTCTCTCCTCTAGTGCAAGCAGTGGTTCTCTTTCAATCTAATTCTCCTTGACTAATATCAGACCAACAATAAGTCACACTTCCCATAGTCAACACATAGACTCTTTTTTTTTCTAATAAATAATAAATGCATTCATAACTGGTTCTTCTCAAATATTACTATCATGCAAGAGAGAAGTCCTCTGTTTTTCTCAACAAATCAAAACCAAAATATGGCACTTGTAACCCCCTGTTTCCTACAGGATTCAAAACAATAGGTTATAAAGTCCAATAGGGCACACTCTCACATAGTATGTACTACATACGACATACAACGCAATACCATACGAAGTCGCTATAGTGTGGTCCTTCATAAAATCCATCCCATATCAAAGTGAAATCCGAATTGAAAGTATCAGAGAAGAAAAAGAAGGGATCAATGATTAGGGATCGAATCCTTTGCCATATTTATGTTTAAACTTATCATTGAACTAAGCAGCATGGATCTGGGACAAACTAAAATTCCATATATAAAATTTACAAATTGGGTTTTGTGCCAAAATTATTCAATGACCATAATTACTACTTTTACAAGCAACAAAACTCTGTTTCTTCCCACAAAGAAAGGAAAAAAATGTAACATTTATGCAATTGAACTCAGCGCTGAACAGATTAGAAAGGAAAAACAAAGTTACCATCCACCAGTTCCAACTTGCTAGCTTCAATAATTGGGTTTACAGACAAAGGGGTAAAGCTGCCCGAAGGACCATAAAAAATGAGGAAAGAAATTCAGACCATCAGCAGATTCGTAGATCAAACCCTCCCCAAGCTTAGATGAGTCTAATTTGAGAAAATAAAGGTCTGTTCGTCCATAGAAGAAGTTTTCTAAAACACCCTTAACCTTAGAGTGAGTGCTGAGATGAATACATCCAATTTGATAACAACGTTTCACTTCAACAACGTGCTTAACTATTTCTCACAGGTGTTTGCTACATTCATGGCAACAATCCATGGACTTATTTACTTCTCATAGTTATTTTAGCATTCCAATAGTGTGATAACAATAGCCTTCCATCATAGAGCTTATAGTGGTCCTTCACGCAGCAATAATTTTCTTCAACGGATATGCCAACTCAATAACGAGAGTAGCATTCAAGATGCAAGATCCCCTGACACCGGAATTGACATTTATCTGCCATTATTCATCTCCACCATGGGAATCGATCTCTAATGCTTTCTCTCTATGGTCTCCATGTCCGTCACAGAGAAAACCAAGCAGAGAGGTTAGTGATACAGGTTCACGTGTCTGTCTGTAATGGTAGAGGAAATAATTCACAACAACGGTGTGTAAATTACTGTTGAATGTGGTATGACCTAAATTTGTGCACAGGACTGGTGCCCTTTCACTCAAGAATGAATTATCACAGTGATGGCTCTTGGGGTTACGCAACAAGAGACCATTTGGTGGATTGGGGTAGCGATCAATCAAATATATGCTGCAATAGTTCTACTTTCAAAGGAGATGGCTTCACGCAGATAGGATTATGAATGGATTATGAAATGGATTCAAAGGAGTAGGAGATCATTTGAGTTTGTTTTCCAAGTGAGGAAGATAGGTAAGATGAGCAGAGGAAAACCATGTAGCCAATGGTCCTGCAGCGCAGTAGTGGTTTCTGAATTTAGGTAGAAGAAAACAATGGATAGACTGCGTAAAAGACATGCAGAGAGGCAACGTTTGTAGCAGGTCTCTTGACAGAGGGAACAGGCTTGACAGAGGGTGCCAACAATATCAAAAATGTATTTGACACTGCCTGGGGCAGGCTATAATAAGGTGCAGCGGCAGGTGAATGATTAATCGCGAGATTTAGTGAGGCAGAGAACCGATTATTAAGACTGAGTTGATTCAGAATGGCAAAGAGGTAATTTGATGAAACTTCTTGGTGCATTTAAATAGCAGACCTGATAAACAGAGCTGGTAGCTAATGGCAGACAACAATTATGGTAGAGAGTGCACAGAGTGTAGGAAAGAATATGGCGTAGAATGAGGAATAAAACGCTCAATAAGGTGGCAATTCTAATCAACTCTGATTAGTAGAAAGGAAAAACTGACATGTATATAAAGACCACAAAACAAGTAGCTCAAATTTGAGCAGGACCAACAATCGCCTGCTCTGATACCATGTTAAACACACATGGCCAACAAGAATAATCTTGAGCAATTAGATGTAAAGACAACCTTTCTCCATGGGGATTGGGACAAAGAGATATTTATGCAGCAACCACAAAGATATGAGGTGAAAGGGAAGGAGAAACTAGTGTGCAGGTTGAATAAGAGTTTGTATGGGTTAAAATGGGCTCCAAGGCAATGGTATCTAAAATTTGACATGTTTATGTCTAAACAAGGTTATACTAGATGTCACTCTAATCATTGTGTTTATCTCAAAAGGAAAAATGATGGAAACCATACTATATTGTCATTGTATGTAGATGACATGTTTATTGCAAGTTCTAACATGCAAGAAATAAATGTTCTCAAAAGAAAATTGACAAACTCATTTACGATGAAGGATTTGGGTGCTGCAAAACAAATCCTTGGTATGAGAATAAGCAGAGATAGGAAAAATCGAAAATTAACACTGTCTCAAAGGGAGTACATATAAAAGGTGTTGAAAATATTTAATATGCAAAATGAAAAACCAGTTACTACACCTTTGACTAGCCATTTCAAACTAATTAAGGAGATGTTTCCCAAGACTCAAGAAGAGATGCATTATATGTCTAAAGTTCCATATGCATCAGCGGTTGGAAGCTTAATGTATGTAAGGGTCTACATAAGGCTTGATATTTCACATGCAGTGGGATTTGTAAGAAGGTACATGAACAATCCAGGAAGAAACATTGGATGAGAGTGAAGTGGATTATTAGGTATTTGAGAGGTACCACATATCAAGCATTATGCTTTGGTGGTGCAAAAATTGCTCTACAGGGATATGTTGATGCAGATATGGCAGGTGGTAGAGATAATAGGAGGAGCACCACAGGGTGTGTGTTTAATGTAGGTGGAACAATTATCAGTTGGGTTTCAAAATTGGAAAGTGTTGTTGCACTCTTAACAATAGAAGTAGAGTATATTGTTGCTATAGAGGCTAGTAAAGAAATCATTTTGTTACAAAGGTTTCTAGATGAATTGGGTAAGAAGTAGGAGTTGGTCAAGTTATACAGTGATATCCAGAGTGCAGTTTATCTTGCAAAGAACTCTGTATTCCATTGCAAAACTAAACATATACAACTCAAGTACCATTTCATATGGTCAGTGTTGGAAGATGGAGAGTTGAAGCTGGGAAAGATACACCCTAGCTAGAATCCTGCAAATATGTTAACAAAAGTTGTAACCAAGGAGAAACTGAGATTATGATCGGTTTCAATTTGTCTTCACATATCATGATTAATATGAGAAACAACCATGTCCATAGTAGAGTCATTTTCCAGCAAATAAATCAGTGTTGGAGTTGTTATAATCAGTCTCCAAGTGGGATACTTTTGGGTGTGGAGCATGATTATCTTCTTTATTCAAAGGTATCATCACATTAGACCCCAATTCGTAATGGGACAGCCACACCATCCATTTTTTCATTTCCAGGGAGTTCTAGGGGGGCGAAGATAATTTTTATGAGCCCCCCCAGCAGGGGTTCGAGGGAAGCACCCTTGAAGCTAAAAATATATTTAAAATTACCTTGTAAAATATTGTAATTTTGTAGTCAATCTGAGTCATTCATTAGGCAGATGAACTGATGGTAGAATTTATCTTTAATTTAGGATTTTTTTACCTAGAAGAAAACCCCTTGCTATATATGAGGGAATTATATTGTGGCTTTGTAGATGTGTATTCCGAGTGAGAAAGTGAGAGGGGACTATGTGAGAGAGAAGAGGAAATTACATTGGATCGACTGTAGGCTGTATCTCTTCATTTTGCTAGATAATATAAAAGGAAGGACTGGCTATTTCTCTATGGATGTAGCCCAAATTGAGTGAACCATGTATATCTGTGTCTCTCTCTTGTTTTATGCATTTTTTGTGTTTGTGTTTATGCAATATTTTATGTGTTCCATTGCTCTGTAATATATAATTCTCGAATAGTATAGAACATCAATGGAACCCAAGGATAAGATGTCTAAGTGGCTTACATGTCTACTGAGGGTTTTTTTTTTATGTGGACAGGATGGTTGATGTGTTACGTCAATTCCACTTCCTTAAGGTTACATAGGAAGTCAAATCCAATCATAGTAGCCTCTTGTCACATGTTTACCCCATTTGGCTAGTTACTTCTATAGATGTGTTAGGAGGGTGTTACAGAGTGGTATCATAGAATGGTTCACCCCTCAGACTAGATGGGTGGTGTGCGTTGTATGTGAGTTGCATGTATGTTTCTTACACTTGCATTATGTGTGTTTGTTGCATTGTGTGATGATGATTATGGTTGTAGTAAGGTTGTCATGAGGAACTTGATGATTGAATTTATGGAATGCATCTTCATTAGTACATGAATGGTTGCATATGGTTATATGTCGCTTACATTTTGATTATATGTCACTTGACTACATCCTTGTATATCAGGTGAATTCTTGAATGTTTTGATTACATGTATCACTCTTGTAGGTTTATTACAAGAATTGATCGCTTGTGCTCAATTACATGCATTTATGTGTATGTGTAGTTGATTAGGCACTTCTTATACATGTTAACGGTTGCATGTGGAAATGTTTACAATGGAGTAATGGTCATTGTCATGCATGAGGTCATAGCATGCATTGTTGATATGGTCTTGCATTGATGACTAGACCCTAGCTAAAATGATGTTTATGCGTTGATGCACTTACTTGTTATCTGTATATATGTTATTATGTTTATGTTATACAAGTATCACATTGATTTCTGTTCTTGCAGACAAGGTATCCTCCCCAAATTAAGCTAAGGTATGTTGATTTATTGTGATTTGGTTTATCTGACATATTATGCATTGCAGGAAAGAGATCAAATGTCTAGCAAGGTGGTAGACTACATAGAATCTCCCTATGCATCAGATGAGTAGTTGTGTGTGTGACACTCTTCTGATTTGGAACATACACTGAGAATCTTGAAGGAAGAGATAAGGAGTTGTAAGGTAGATAATGACTGGATCATACAGGCACAAGAGAAACAAGCATGGTTCACATAGTGGTACTAGTGTATATTGCATAAAAAAGGTGCTCATGCTTCGGAATTGAGCAATCGATAAAATAAAAATGTAGTTGAATCACTTTGGTCCTGATGAAGCTACATGGGAGATGGCGGATTAGATGCAGGATATGTATCCTTCCTTGTTTATTGGTTGAGGCAAATTAGTTTTGACTTGGTGTTTTGGTGTGATTCTGGTATATGCTTTCGTATATGTTTTGATGATGTTTGGTATATGTACATATGTATGCGGATGTAAATACAACCATAAGCTATGTTATAAAGCTACAATAATTGGTATGGGTGTCATGTCATTCTGATCTCATGTTATTATGTTGTTATGTTGGTTTTCTTTTCAACAAGGTCGTCATTGTAAATACTACATCGAGCTATGTTATAAATCTCTATTAGTAGTATGTTTCCTTTTCAACATTTTTGTTTAGGTCTTGATGTGGTTTAACACTAAGGATTATTTTCCGCAAGGGGAGGGTTCTGTAACAAACCTGGAGAAAATTCCATGTAATAAAATTTAATAAAGGCAAAAATAATAACCACGTTGATGGGACACGTATTCCAAGTTGAATGTTGAGCAAGACATCTTAGGGGGTGTTCATTTGGTTGTTTATGGCTAAAAAAATTGGCAAAGGCAATGGCTAAGGCTTTGGTAAGGAAAAATGGCATTTTTTGGTACATTTATTTATGAAAATAATGGAAATTAGAAGAAAAGGGAGGTGAAATGTCACAGGTTGCATGTGAGGAGGAAATTGAAGGAAAATAATGGAAAATGAAGAAAATAGAGGCCTCATTCATAAAAATGCTTCTAAGGATTAGTTGGTAACCTTTTGTGAGTTGAATTTGGAGCTCTCTCATTATTCTCTCTCTCTCTCTCACTCTTCGACACTTAGATTTTTCTTAGAGCATTTTTGGCATTGGATCAAGAAAGGAAAATAAGACAAGAGGAAGTAAAGATCAAGTAGGGAAAGGTAGGATCAAACAACTACAACTGGATTCATTGCAAGTATCGATTTTCATGTGCATTTTCCTTGCTACATTTGGCATGCATGGTATTGCATGTGGTTCTTTGTTTTTTGTGCCATGGGTTTTGTTAGGTGTAACAATGTTTTCAACCTAACCTTTCCATTTCTGGATAGCCATGGTGTGATGGGGTTTTCATGTTTTGGTTGATCTAGATTGATATATGTATCCAAAGCTAAGTGAGGTGGATCTTAGAATGATAGAGCACATGGCCTAGTGGTCCCTAAATTGGATTGTGGATCACTCTAAATCCACTAGCCTAGTGACCCTTGAGCCAGACTATGGGTTGTCATAAATTTAGGATTGTTTTGCCTCGATGGGACTAGGAATCCTTGTTGGTGAATAACAGGATATATGGTAAAGCCAAGTGGTGTTTTACTCTCTTTTGGGCGTAGTAATCTTGGGTTTGGGATATGCAGTAAAGCCTAGAGAGTGGGTCTCAATTTAGGTCCTAGTGATTCGGGTTTGGATTACAGTAAAGTTTGAAAGACTAGGAGACATGAAAATTCCTCATGGTGTAGGTGGAGAAAGCTGGTGGCATCTGTGCTTGAATGGCCTAATGATTGGGTGGAGATTATGATAAAGCATGTTATGATTTGTCCATTGTGTTGGCCCAGTGATTTGTGATGGATTATGATAAAGCTTGGTTTATATTAATGAGGGTGGTGTGGTTTAGCATCTTTATGCCCTGGTTGGTTCTTTTGGTTTTAGTCACACATTCATGTTTGGAATATGGCATGGGGGTGAATGGCCGAAGAGATATTTGGCTCAATCATTCTATGGTTGGGTGGAATGTGGAAATCCCATCCTAGGTTTGGTTTTTGCATCATTAATGAAAGGTTATTTCTCCTTCTATTACTATGATCATTTTGATGGATCATATGTGCTTTATGTGGTTGTACATTCATGAGTATTTTTGTTGTTATTATGTTGGTTATATGTGTGTTTCATAACAGAAACTAATTATGGATTTTAACGCGTTCTTTCTTGTAAATGAATGGATAATGTATCTATGGCCTAATAGATGGCAATCTAGAAAATGGCATGAGGTAGCAATGGTTCATAATGATTCTGAGATAAGTTTGGGATCCCTATACTTAATTCTATTACTTGTGCGTGTAGGTTAGATGTTGATGATATATTTGACGAAATTCATGTCATGGCTAGTAGGGGTCTGTTTAAGGTCTTGTTTAACTTATTACTTTTGCATCATTATTTCCATATTTTTTGACTAATCGTAAGCTATCGTTCCATTCTAGGTAGTGGCCTAGGCTTTGGGCCTGAAAAAGTGGCTCAAATCCCAAGGAAGCTGGCACATAACTGGAAAATTGGGTCTCTCAACGCATGAGGAAATCCTGTGAGAGAAATTCTAGCATTCGGGATACTCCCATGCCTATAGAACGAGAGCAACTAAATCTTAAGATGTCCATAACATCAATGGGACCTGGGGACGGAAGGTCTAAGTGGTTGACATGTCTCCTAAGGGTTCTGCTACTGATGTGGATAGGTTGGTTGATGTGTTCTATCAATTCCATTTTCTTAAGGTCACAAAGGAGGTCTAATCCAATCATAGTAGCCTCTCGTCACATGTTTACCCCTGTTGGTTGGTTATTTGGGTAGATGTGGGAGGAGGGTGTTACACTCAACCAACAACAAAAGAACAATAAATGAGCACCTACGTGTTATGGCCCCTATAATGTGGTGTAAATATCGGAAGTATGGTTTACAAATCAAGAATTTCCTCCATCTTCATGTGTACATCCAACCTTCTATGTTTCTTTCTTAAATAGGGAAATTGGTGGCAATGCCCTAACCTAAGCTATATTACTAGAGATTGATGAAGAAAGGAAAAACATATTAGAACTAGAATCAATCGTTGAAATAGGGATTAAGTAGTTAGAAAATCGAGCAATTATTAAGAACCTCATTAGAGGGAAGAACCTACCAGTTTAAAAGGTGACATGAGAAGATGAGTTATCCATAGAGAAACACCCATAGTTAGTCAAGTTTTTAGAAAAACCCTTTTTCGAATGGGAGGAGCATGTTATGAACACAAAACCCCTTATTAAGATCTAGATATTGAGTTACTACATTTCTATTATTGTTTTAATAAGTAGTCCAAAAAAATTCATTGTGCGCTTCCATTATAACAATATCATTTTTTCCTATATATATATATATGGCAAGAGGACATAGTCTTAGGATCATCTCATCTTTGCTTTCATAATGGATTCATTGTAAAAGGAGATTTCCCCCTCAAATTTTATTTTATTCATCTAACTTCTATATTTTTTAAGGTAACTAGATCATTACATAAAAAGTCACTTACCTCTATTGTATGGCTTCTGAAAGTCAATCTTGGCAAACAAAGAAGAAGATAGAAGAATGAGCCCTCCCACACAAATATAATTTGTCTAGAATATATCACCCCTTAATGAAGATTATATCTGTAGGTTGGATGATCTTAAACATGATGTCTTAAGAGTAGAGATAGGATATTTTCTAAAATATTGTAGGATGAATAGAGAAAGGTAATGGAATGCCAATTGTAATGATATTAAGGTACATGGATTTGGGAACTAACTTTATGAACCCTTACTAACACCCACACCCAATGATTGTTGCTAAAACCACCCCCTTACAATATATAGAATATTAGCATGAATAGAGTCTTGAGTATACTTTTAGAATTCATACATGAAACCAATCAAGTTTATGGGATTTTTCATTCGCCATACCATTGATGATGACAATTAGTTTATCCAAGGGCAAGGCGAGCTTGCAAATCCATTATTTCTCCTATAAAAGATATCATGGAACATGATCAACACTTTGGAGTAGTTTCCTATTATCCAAAGTGGTATCATACTCTTGGTCACTTATTAGGCCATGATGGTTTTAAGGGTAAATATGGATTCCCTATCCTCTTTGGAGGCTATGGACATAATAAGGCTTTCATAATATTTTCACCCAATTTGAGCCAATTCAGTTCATTGGATAATTTATTTCCTCACATAAACCACATATATTACACTTATAATAAATCATGAAGCCCAAAACTATAGAGTTTTTTATCTTTAGCAAAACGGGCCCATTAAAGGTAGTTCCTAATCCATTTTATCTATTTATGTGCCACATAGTTGCATCCGAAATGGATTTTAGTAATCTATTAGTTGTAGCATCTCAAGAAGGCTATAGTTCTAGAAAAAGCATCCTTCCACAATGGTATCTCATTAAGATGCATACATGGTCAAGGGTGATATTGAAAACAACATGAATATTAACTAAACATCTTGGAATTTTAAGGCTCGAGAAATTAAGAATGCAATGTTTCTACGACATGTGAATCACTTTGACCCTTTAAGGAAGTGAGAACCAATTTGGTTGATGATTCGAAAGAGTGATCATGTTGTCAAATTAATTTGGGTAACCACTAGTTAATTCAAAGAACAAGGACTTATTCTTAGAGGTAATAACCTCATCTAGCATTTAGAAAATCCATTTAGTTCCATTATGAAATTTTGTCCATGTGAATCATTATTTCGGTCAGTCACTTTGTGAATGGAGGTTGGACTAAAAAATGTTATGGTGGGCCTTTAAGGCTAACCAAATTTCTACTTATCTAATTGACAAGTCCAAGGAAGGGTACCCCCTTGTATTATTTTGGTTTCACCATGTTAAAATATCCAAAAACTACATAAAGGGCATCAATTGAGGTCATCTACCATCCAATGCTAAAAGGTTGAATGATCTGTTGCATAGTTGGGGGTGTAAATTTTGGCTAGGCCAATCAGATAATGATCTAGATTAAGAAGCACACACACAAGTATATGAGGTGGATCTACACTCCATGCTATTATATATATATTATTTAATTTCTCCCTCCATTTCCAACTTTGCTACTAATTGACAACACTAACTATCTCGTAGGAATAATCTAAATGAATATAAAAACTTCCCACCATATTCAGTTTTTCTTCATAATTTGTTTTCTTTCCATTGCATTTATGTATAGCTTCATGTGGAGTCCACATAGATATCACATTTGTAGTAATCTTTCTTAATTGGTCACAATGACTTTGGTAATTGTGACATTGGTTAGGTTTCTTAGTTTTGAATGACCTTTTTTATCAACAATTTACCTGTTGATGGCACTACTTCATTAATGACTCCCTTGTCAGTATTATTCATTTTGGTCATGAGCCTTGTTTCTAATCCACTTTGTGTTAGTTGTCACCTTTTTCGCAACTTCTTATTATTCAATTTACTTGCTATTCAGCTACCTTATTGGCCATGTCCTTTTTGGTTAGAGTCCTTGTTAGTTGTGATCCTTATTAAGCATTCCCTTGTTGGTGGATTCCTTGCAACCATCACCTTTTTTTATTCATCCTATCAATGAATTGGAAATGAGAATTACTACCATATTCTAGGTTCCTAGTTTGAAAAAATGATTATTGCCTTCACCCTTTCCTTTCAATGCATTCCATTTGTTAATTTTTTTGGACAACTTTAGATTACATCTCTCAATTGTTATGATTTTGGCACCATAAATTTTGTACCTTCCTTTATTTTATCAATAATTACACCTTTATTGTGTATTTTCACTTCTATTATTACTTCTTTACCAAAAATGATCTTCATTAGTGAGATAATATTTAATGCTCACATTTATGATCAAATTCATTGTAAATATTCGCTAATGATTTGAGCAAACATACATCATCAGTTTCATGTAGGTACCTCATCTAGAAGTGCTCATATATTACTATTGATTCACTTTTCTCATTAAACCAGATGCTTCCCCTAGTAGAATACCAATATATTTACAAAATTTTCAATATTTATATCTTTCTCTAGTGAGTAAGGATATAATTCCTTAAGACCATTTGAAATTTTTCGTTGATGGTACCAAATTTTCTATTTCCATATTTCTTTATACCCTTCCACAATCCATCCCTTCTCCATTTTCTTGGGAATTTTTTGTGTACTCCCCCAATATATCAATTCCCTTGGAAGACTCAAATTCTTATGGGGTTGTGTCAAATATGAAGTGCCTTTGGCTCACCATTCATGAACTCTAGAAATATATATATTATATATATATATATATTATATATATATAATAATATAGTATATATATATATATCCTAGGACGTAGCATTAAGTTTTCCTCCAGATAACATATGAAATTTTGATTGTATGCCTACATCTCTAAAATTTTAATATTGATTTTCTTCTACTTCTTCCTTTCTTGACAGAATTTTGGAAATAAGAGGAATAAAACACATGTTTCTATCATTGTAACATTCAACCATTCTTATGTGCATGTGAAATTATATAATACATGATATTCATTCAACTTGTCATGGCTATACTCATATATGGATTGTGAACATGGCACAATCAGCTCTTTATGTCTTACTATTCACTTTGGAATACAATCTTACTTATTTTCCTATGATTTTACATATATTATGCAACCATTGTCATACTCAAAGAAGCCTTAGCAAGTTGATGACAAATCTAAGAAAATGATAATTACTTCACCTGTTTCTTTTATATTTAACAAAGTATAAAGATAATGTGCACGAAAGATATGCTTTTATGACCAACAGATATGAATAATAAAGAAATTATTTCAACCTTAAAAAATTAGTGAAAACTATACTACAAGTTTTCTTACCATGATTTGATTCAACCTATTGAATCATTGCCCCTAAATTTTTAAGCACATAATTACATACCAAATATCATCAAGAATGTCCAAGAATATCTAGCATATGGATTCCTTACAAGTAAAGCTTGATATTGGTAGAGAGACCATAATATTTAAAAGTGGTTCTCCCCCATTATGATTCTTCTCCCTTAAGAATATTTTTTTTACTTTACTTTTTCTCCCTTGAGTACTAGTGCTAACATGTACTCTTCTCCTTTAGCATTAGCTATACACCCATTCTCAGTTCTTCTTTTGTGTTTCTTGGGATGAACCTTAGGGTGTAACTTCCAACACTTAATGTTCCATATCTAGTAATGTTGACACAAATTCAATGATTTTCTTTAGTCATCCTTTGTTTTATCTTTCCTTATTTTTAAATTACAAGAGAATTTAATACCTCCCCATTTATTCTTGAAGGATGTTTAGCCCTCCTAAGGGGTTATCAACAAAAAAAGGTAGGAATTTAATCTAAATCAACATTAAAATCCTTAGAGGGACGAGAGGGAACTTATTTTCTTTAATTTTTAATTTGAAGCTAGCTTTATAGGATTCTTATTCATTTATGATTATCCTTTTCATTTGGATCATATATATTTTTTTTTCTAGAGGAATTGATACTATTGAACAATCATCATTTAAATTATATTATTGTTAACAAATTCCATAATACAAAATGATTTTCTCATAATCCACAATTTGGAGGAATATGTTTCCTTTGCATTATATGTTGACATACTTTTAATACATTCACTTAAGTAAATCTCCACACATTTAATCCCATCGGTATGGTGATACATTTTCCAAGTTGTTAAGAAATTTACAAAGAAGAAATAAATATCCTACAAAACATTAACTCTTCTACAAGTATATTAGGAGATTTGGTTGTCATACCTATATTAATGTTATATAAATAAGTGTAATGATTACTATGTTGAATTTATGGAACTAAGGTTTGACCCCTAAAAAGTAGTAACCCAAAGCCAAGCTCTGTTTCCATGATCAATTGTTCTTTATTCATGCCATTGAAATGGTAGTGCAAAATCCTGAAGAGTAAATTTTACCTTCAACTATTTATACTAATTCCTAGTAAGCCATTATAGAAGATCTGTATGATTAGCCATAGCCCAATAACCTGTGAATAAGAGTTTTGTCAAATTAATGTAAGCTTTCCTTAATAATCACCATTAATTCTATTGTAAATTCAAGGATATCTTTCAAACTCACCATCACCAAAAATTTTGAATTAAGAGTTTTTTTATATATAGGAGATGAATATTTTTTTTGGATGACTTCTTTAAAGGAGTGGGGATTTGTGGATTTTCCTTTTTTAACCCAACCCATAAATTTACCCACCTCACAAGCAAAGTAACATATAGATCCTTTTAGGAGGAGGTTTCCGTTCAACATAAAACCCTTTTAGGAAAACAAAATATCAAGAGATAAGTGAAATGTCATTGAATGTTATCTCACAAAATATTAGTTATTAGAATGAAGCAATACCAGATAAATAATCTAAGTTTAAAACTTGATATTTATAGACTCTCTTGTATGTCTATAAAGAAATGTTATTAAGCTTCTAAAATTAATTTTTATCTACTATAAAAAAGATTTAAATCAATTTAAATAATTATTAATATTATATAACTTATTTATAT
>APFE031001332.1:158214-172981 GCA_000404065.3 Pinus taeda | reverse complement strand
TCCTTTTCACATATTACACAATCAAATTAAGAGAAAAGAAAACTACGCAAAATATGTTTTAAAAGCAAAGTATGTAAAATATGTGATAGGTGGAACTTAATTGTGCAAAAAAGGTCACTGATATGTCTATCCCAAAAACAAAACAAAAAAATTGAATAATGATACGAGAGTATTGATGAAAATAAAGAAGAAACAAGATTAAGGGGTAAATAAAGTCAATTAGGTGATGATAATAATAATTTTTAAGAAAAAAAATGTTTCTCCTTAAACTTGTCTTTTTTTATAAAATTTGTTGGACAAGCTCGTAACATTTTTCAAAAAGATTTTACACTTAATTCTGAAAATCTATCTATAATAAGAATATGTATAAAAATTTGCATTCAAATATGTTCATCACATTTTTCAAAAAGATTTTACACTTAATTCTGAAAATCTATCTATAATAAGAATAGGTATAAAAAATTGCATTCAAATATGTTCATCTCTTAAATTTTACTGAATTATATACTAAAGCAATTTAATGTTTAAAGTGTAACCTTGATTACTTTGATTACCCTAAAGTTCGTAGCAAGACAAACATTGCAACTAAGGCTAATGATGATACTTTTTAAGATATTGAATACATAACAGTATTGATGATACTTTCTAATATATTGGACAAAGTTTGAGTGGGCGTAATGGTTAAGACCATGTGTTTTCCTAAAAGGTCACATGTTCAAAATGAGAGGGTTTGATTACTGTAAAGTGCATAGCAAGACAAACATCAACTAAGGCTAATGATGATACTTTCTAAAATATTGAATACATAAGAGTACCAATTTCAAATATATTGCAACTAAGGCTAATGATGATACTTTTTAAGATATTGAATATATAAGAGTATTGATGACACTTTCTAGTATATTGAATACAGTTTGAGTGGGCGTAATGGTTAAGAGCATGTGTTTTCGTAAGAGTTCATAGGTTCAAAACGAAGAGTACCAATTTCTAATATATTGAATATAGCTAAGCGCATTAAAACCAGTTAGTAGTCAAATCTTTGTGTGGAGGTGGGTCCCTTCTCCCACAAACGAGTCTCATACACCAATTTGATGTTTGGCTTGGTTGTGACCTTATAGATAATAATAATAATCAGCATAGTGCATAGCAAGACAAACGTCAACTAAGGCTAATGATGATACTTTCTAAGATATTGAATACATAAGGTACCAATTTCTAATATATTGAATACAGTTTGAGTGGGAATAATGGTTAAGCACATTAAAATCAGTGAAGTTAATGGTTAAGAGCAGTTCGTAGACTTAGTAGTCAAATTTTTGTGTGGAGGTGGAACCTTTGTCCTATAAATAAAGAGTCGCATACACCAATTTGATGTTTAGCTTAGTTGTGACCTTATAGATAATAATAATAATAAGCATAGATCCAACTTTAATACGGATCTAACTTAATAATAATAACAACAACCAATATTAAACAGAAATCAATTTTTTTCAAATCGCCAATTTTATTTTTAACTTTCAAAAAATTACCCCCAAATAAACAAAATAACAAAATTTCAAGTGTGATGACCAAAGAACACCGGACAGAGAAACCTTACGCGTCATCTGAGCTCTTGGGTGTACGTTCGGCTCAATAATTAAATACATAAAAATACCGGGCAATGAAGTACACGATTAGTTACGTCTTCTTCAATTTGCATTGTCTTCCCCACCACACAATACATAATATCTTAACCTTGCACCAGGATCGATTGGCCAGCTCTTTCACCCAATACGACAATCACCATTGAATCTCCTGCCACCATATTGTGGAGGTGAGATTGAATCCTGACAACAATATTACCAAAATCGTTGCGGATGCATTGTCTTATTCCCATCGTCTCAGGGCTGTAAGTTTGAAGGTCCTATTCATGAGGAAATTTGGAAACACAGGCGTCCTGGCGTCCTGGTATTTTCTCGATCCCTACTACTTTTTCTGTGGTTTTTTAAATTTTGATGCCGGATGTCACTGTTTTGACTGTACTGAACAGTGAAGATATGCGAGTAGATTCTATCGCACCATCTTTTTTAAACTATAAATAGTAACAGGTGAAAACTATATCAAGATATGTATTAGGAGAAAACACGGCCACTCCAGCAATGCCTGCAATATTTGCCAACATTTTGTTTAAATTTGTTCCGTAACCAGATATTTACGATTCCGGCAAGCATGGGTAATAAATGTATGTGTCCAAATTGCAGAGCTTGCAATTCCGGAAAAATGTCAAAATTCAGACTGATGTACGTATCGAGTTGCACCGTCGTCCAAAAAGGAAGACAGACTGGAGATGTTGTCACTGGTGCCATCATTCGTCTGTGGCCATATTCAGGTATAGGCGTCTGAAGCTACGGGCAATATATTCGCCTGTGAGTCCCCCATCATGACTGGGTGATAATTTCCAAGTTATTCTTATGTCCAGCTTTGTGGATGGACTGAATGATGTGTAAGTCCCGGAAAGTCTAATTAACAGTAAAGCGAAACAGGTCTGTTACTGGAAAACTTCACGATTCAGAGATTCTCTTTATCTTTAACTTGCTTTGTTGGAATTGAGTTTACCACGAATAATGTTGATTTCTTTTTAATTAAAAAAAATCATTTAAATTTTTATGGTATGTTATTGAATTTAAATCTGAAGTTGAATTCGAATTTTAAAGATCGAAAACAAAATATGAAACTGTCCGAAAAAATTCAGTTTTGTTGTAATTGAATTTAAGAATAAAATAAATAATAGAAGACGTCCAAAAAAAAGTTCTTTGCGCACTCGCTCAAATGAAATTATATTTATATAGCATAATGAGTATACTTTATATAATATTAATAATAATAACTATCCTTTAAAAGTCAGCCAAGCAGAACCAATTGGTGTATGAGACCCCCTTGTTTGTGGGACAAGGGACCCACCTAATGAAATTATATCTATATAATAATAATAATAATATCCATTTTTAAAGTCACAGCCAAGCCAGACACCAAATTGGTGTATGAGACCCCCTTGTTTGTGGGACAAGGGTCCCACCTCGTGTATGAGACCCCCTTGTTTGTGGGACTCATACACCCCCTTGTTTGTGGGACAAGGGTCCCACCTCCCCACAGGGGTTTGACTGCTAAGTCTACGAAGGCATACAAACTCTACCTCCCTCTGGTTTTGAACCTGTGATCTCTTAGGAGGAAACACATACTCTTAACCATTAGGCCCACTCATATGTATGGGGATCAAATTGGAACGAAAAATGTTACTTCTCAATTTTGATGGTTAATTTGATTTTGTTATTTAATATTGAAAATAGAAATAAATATGTATTTTTAATAAAAAAAAAATGGTAATTGTGGTTTATTTATTTATTTATTATTAAATAATTATTATTTTTAAGTATTAATTATAGAAATGAGAAGATTAGATTTAAAATCTAATCTCTTTTGTAAAATAATATTTCATTTTCACAATCATTATCAATTAATTTAAACATTAAATAACTAAATTATTTATTTATATGAAAAAATAAAAGTAAAAAATCATATACATACTTATATAATATATTTATTTATTATATTAATTAAATATATAAATTTTAATTTTTTTTAAATGTTTTATGAGTATATAGATATATGACCAGGTTATCTGATTCAAGTTGATATAGAAAGTATATAAAATCAGTAGGGCCCTTTTATTTTCATACCATGACATCTTCCAAAACACATTCGATCTATTGGTAACAAGTTCAAACTATACAAATATACAATAACTTTTTAAAGGTAATATAATATAGTGTTGTTGCGCATATATCACTATATTTCTCTCATATATATAATATATATTTAATTTTAATGACATTTTATTTTCTTAGAAAAATATAATTCATTATAATAATTTGTTAAAGATATTGTAATTTTATTAGTGCATATATGTATTATCGAATTATTTACTAAATTGTAGTTAGAATATGATTATTTTTAATATAAAAAAATGTTTAAGAAAGAAGATACATAGATGGTGATATAAAAGATTGTTAGATATTGTTTATAAATCAAAATAGTAAAAGATTGATTATAATTGGAATTGTTTATACTATTTGAATCACAAGATAGTTTAGTATAATTAAATCATTTAATATTTAGTGTCGCATAGTAATATGTAATTTCAATAAAAAACTTATACATATATACATGAACTAAATGGCAATATTACATAAATTAATAACATCACTTTTTCTTAATTATTACAATATGGAGAAAATTATTATTATTATTATTATATAAAAAAAAATAATAATAAGTAAAATTTAATTACAATAACTTTTCAAAAGGTAACTAAATACATATGTTTTTTGCATAGAATCACTATATTGGTCTATTTTTGTATACATATAATCTTTAATGACATAATTTTATAAAAGAAATATAATTGAGTATATAATTCAATGACATATTATTTATAAATGAAATATAATTGAGGTATAAAATAAATTTAAAAAAAATTTAATTTGATAAAGATATTGTAATCTTATTAGTGCATATATGCATTATGGTATTATTTACTGAATAAGTAGTTTAAATAACATTATTTTTAATAAAAATTGTTTAAGAAAGAAGATACATAGATGGAGATATGAAAGAAGGTTAGAAAATGTTTATAAATCAAAATAGTAAAAGATTGATTTTAATCATAATTGTTTATACTATGTGAATCGCAAGATGGTTTAGTATAACTAAATCATTTAATGTTTAATGTCCCATGGTAAGATGTAATTTCAATAAATAACTTATACATGAACTAAATGGAAATATTACATAAAATAATAACATACTTTTTTTTGAATTATTAATAATATGGAGAAAATTATTTATTAATTATATATTATTATTATTATAATTATTATATTATTATATAAATAAAAATGATAATAAGTAAAATTTATATTTTTTTTCGTTCTAGACATATTCTGGGGTGCAATGGGGAAGATATTGTAATGTTAGTAAATGAGTGTAAACATTTAAATACCAGTTTAATATATGAGATGTTGTAGTATCTAAAAAAATGAAGCATTAAATCAAATAATGATAATAATAATAATAAAACTTAATGTTGGCTCAATTAAAAAAAAGTACTAAAATAAATAATTCAACTCATTTCAATTTATTTTGTTGTAATTTTTGTTTATTAACAAAATTATAACCAATTTTCCTCAATTAAGGATAATAGTACACCTATCATATCAAAATAATTTTAAATAATAATGGTTCATATTAATTACGTCGTAAGGCGTTCCCTTTGAGAAGAACCTCCCTCTTGCTCTCATGTCATCACTATAGACAATTGGATTATATGTGAAATGATCATAACATGTTCAACCGTTCGATGATCAGGGAAAAGGTAGTTGGAGGTGTTCCCTTTGAGAAGAACCTCCCTCTTGCTCTCATGTCATCACTATGGACCATTGGATTATATGTGAAATGATCATAACATGTTCAACCATTCCATGATTAGGGCAAGGTAATTGGAAGTATTTCGTTGCCAAGGTTGTTATAGACACCCTATTGACTGATCATCATTCCGATCGAGCACCAAAATTTATTTGCTACCTTAAATCTCATGTAGGAAATTCCCTCACTCTTGCTCACAGAGTTCCTGGGCTAGGACGACTGGCGATAGTACCAGGGAACCTAATTCCCAAAATTCTGCAAGTCATTTTTGTCTACCAAAGTAAGCTACTAATGTCAGTGTTGGAGTAATTTTTTCCCCTTCATCTTGTATGAGTCTCTCTGATCTCTATGTCATTGCGAAGTTGTTCTTTAGTTCTTTTGATTCTCTAGACTCAAGTAGATGATTTTGTTAAGAGGTTTTAATTCATCATGGATAAGGAGAAAAACCATATCAACATTATGTCGACTTGGGTAAGTCAACAACCACTGGGAATTTGATCTACAAGCTTGGATAAATTGATAAGTGTGTGATTGAATGTTTTAAGAAATAACTTGTTAAGATGAATAAGAGATCATTCAAGTATGCTTGGGTTCTTGAAAAGCTCAAGCCTTAATGTTAATGTGGTATCACAATTTGTTGGGTGTATGTTATATTATTTCCCCAATTAGCCCCATAAGCGAAGTGGGACAGCCCCCCTTGTTGGGTGGTTTGCAGGGGCATGGTAGCCCCCCTGCATGGGGTTCGGGGAGCGCCCTAGGAATATTTTTTTTGGACCCTATATTAGGCGGGTGAACATATCTATGGTTTTTTTGCATAGGTTTCACACATGGTTTTGGGCATGAAGGTTTTCTTCCCATGGTGTTTTATAGATCAGGTCAAGGGAACTACATTTATGTTATAATCGAAGGTTAATGGATTGGTGTTTTATGAATGCTTATGCATGTATATATATGTATTGTAACATAGAAAGGAACATAATGAAAAATCAATCTAGTTGTCCCAATTTTGGCATCCATGGTAAATATCTGTGTATTTGTTTTAGTTTGTCGTCATTCTATATTTTCTATTTTTAAGAATTTGTTTGCAGGTAATTGTTGTACAAGGTTAAAACCTACACAATTGATTTCGAACTATGGAAATTTGAGACAACTAAATACTATTGCACTGTGATTGATGCCCCTAGTCATTGTGATTTTATCAAGAACATGATTACTTAAACATCTCATATTGAATGGGCAGTTTTGATCATTGACTCCACCACTGGAGGTTTTGAACTTTGTATCTCCAAAGGCAGTCAGATAAGAGAATGTGCCTTATTGCCGTTCACCTTAGGAGTGAAGCAAATGATTTATTATTATAACAAGATGGATGCCACTACACCAAATTACTTTAAGGCTCGTTATGATGAAATTGTTAAGGAAGTATCTTCTTATTTGAAGAGGGTTGGATACAACCCATAAAAGATTCCTCTTGTGCCCATGTTTGGTTTTGAGGGGGACAACTTGATTGAGCATTCTACCAACCATGATTGGTATAAGGGCCCAACACTCATGGAAAATATTGACTAGGTTTCAGAGCCTAAGCATCCTTAAAACTAGCCTCAAAGGTTGCCTCCTGAAAATGTTTACAAGATTGGTGGTATTGGGATTGTACCTATTAGTCATGTGGAAAGTATAATCTTAGAGCCAGGTATGATTGCTACCTTTGGTCCCACTAGGCAGACCATTGAGGTTAATTTTGTTGAGATGTATCATGAAGCTCTTCAAGAGGCATTTTCTGGTGACAATGTGGGAATCAACAATTAAGAATTCTTTTGTTAAGGATCTCAAGTGTGGTTATGTGGCATCTGATTCCAAGAACTATCCAACAAAGGAAGCTTCCAATTTTATGGAACGGTTTATTATTATGAATCATCCAGGAGAGATTGGAAATATCTAAGCCTATTTTGGATTGCCACATTTCCCACATTATTTTCAAGTTCATTGAGATGATGACCAAGGTTGATAGGTGTTCTAGCAAGGAACTAGAGAAGGAGCCCAAGTTCCTTAAGAGTGGAGATGTTGGGTTTGGCAAGATGATTCAAACCAAACCCATGGTTGTCAAAACCTTTGTTGAGTATCCTCCATTTAGTTGTTTTGCAGTGAGGGACATGCATCAGGCAGTTTCTTTAAGAGTCATCAAAGCTACTAAAATGAAGTAGCCTATTGGTGCCAAGGTTACCAAGGTAGTAGCTAAAAAGAAGTGAATGTTCCAACAAAGTGATTGGGAATGGAGAATTGTGTGTTGCATTTTGTGCGCTTGTATGCCTCTCTATTTTCCTGATAGTATGTTAGTAGAGTTAGTTTGTCAAATGCAGAATTGGGTTCCTGATCGACAATGGCATAACATACATTATTTTATAGTAAATACTTTTAATGGTTTAGGGTAAGTTTATTTAAGATTTCGTATTGCAGGAAACTCATCAGTATGTTTATAATGCTAGGAAATCTATGCAATTGGATTGAGGTAGGGTATTAATTGTTAGAAACTAGATCACTACTATGCAGGGGGGGAGTGAATTAGTAGTGTGAGCACTTATAATCTTTTCTCCAATTGTTTTAATATTTAACATGCATAAACTAAAGCACATAATTAGATATTAGTGCTTCAAACATAAATCAGAAACCATGAAAGAAATCACACAATGGAGATAAGTGTTTATAGTGGAAAACCCTTCACCAGGAAAAAAACCACCCTACTACTACTGTGCTACTCAATTATTTTATTATATATTGAACAAATTATACATGGATAAAATCACTCCCATGATCTAGAAGACTCGACTTCTTTCAAAATATCCTATCTCTCTCAAATAGTAAATTGTTTCTCTCTCAAATCTATGAACTACCATCCGCTGAAGGCCGCCATGATAAATGATCATTGCCTAGTTACTCCTGAGCTAAAAATCGACTCTACAAACTTTGATCTACTGATACTATCACAACCAATCAACCTCGCCTAGTTTCTGTTGAACTATACAACCATCATTAGATGAAGAAAACTCTTCCTTCCATTGAATCCACCAAGTCACTATATACTCAAGGCCTCCATGCCTTCACTTCCTCCATGTGAGCCTCGTTTCACAATATTTTATACTGGACTCATTTTCTCAACATGAGCACTACAACAACATAGCATCTAAGCACACAAAATTTGAGACAAAACTCCAAACATCAAATACCCCACACAAAATTATTCACACCAGCTACAAAATGATCTCTTTAAACTATATCTCAATCCACACATCAACACCTCACTCACTGCATAAATATATGGTTGAAACATATTTCAGGTATCTATGCTACTAGTACAAACTAATTCAGAAAATCTACATAGACAAATCACACAGTTTGTAGACACTTCCCCAAGCTCACTCTCTACACACACACAAGTCATCCAACCAAACTATCATTGAGTTATCTCCAATATAAATATGAACTCAAGTGATCAACTCAATAATTACTCAGAACTCTTGGGCTTCAAAACTATGCTCATATGCTTGATTAGATCTGGATTCAACTCATTGACTCAATCAACCACTAACTCCATTTGCCTTTTTTATAATTTCAACTTTAATCAACTTCTGGAGGTTCGACAAAATTTCCCGACCATAGACCAAAAAATTTAAATCAAGAATGTTGCCACAACATAAAAAATAGTTGAGCAACTAAAGAAATCAAGAGAAATTCTCATGAAATCCTTTATTTGCTCCCATACCATTGATCCATGTGATGGAGGCTATAACCGCTCCTACAGGCTTGCATGTCAATAACTAGAGCCTTTCAGCTTCTGCCAAAGGCTCGTCTCCATGTGACTGAGGCTAAAACTAAGATAAAACATCAATCCTTCAGTCTTGAACCTCTACCACCTAATGGATCATCTTCATCATCTCCTTAACACTCCACTGAGTTGTTGTGACAAGTCTTCAATAGATGATATAGGCTAAGAAGAAGTCTATGACATTCAAGACTTATTCTTCCAACCTTAGTACCAATACCAATTCCTCAAGCTCCTCAAGCAACAACCACAACCTCTCTAAACATCTTCGACACCTGTAGCATCATCTCTAAGTCCTACAATATCAGTATCATTTCATGCAAGTGCACCGAGCACTGTTGGAAGCTCCTCCAACACAAACAACCACAACTCAACACATATAGAAACATATCCAATGTCTCCAAAACATGTAGAGATATATGCAACATCTAGATCAGCACTCCAACCTCTTGTAGCTACAAGATCTCCAAACAACATAACATGCCAACCTCAAACCAACATCACATGTGGAATCCATCTCTACTCAGCCTCCACTAGGTCTAGTCATAAGTGTGCCGACATTAATTCCAACTAACAAGACCATCAAGCCAAACACACATCACCAAACTCTCATCACAAATGCATAGGATGAAGAGCTTGTTGACATCAATGCCAACACTACAATGCCAACATTAATAATTTTTATTACTGGTTTATTTTTAGTGTTTGTATTGTCTTAGATACCTGGCATTTTTCTTTGGATTGAGAAAACTTTGAATTTATATTAAAGCACGGTTTTGAGAATTCATTGCTAATTAGTTAATATGTAAAACTAGATATGTGTACGAATTATTATTTTTTTATCCTTATGAACCTCATTTCCTTGGTGACTCCTCATGTCAGTTTTTTCCAGAGTTTGAACTTTATTATTCTATATGTTTTTTTGTCTTTCAGGAACTTGTTTTATCATAAACGTAATTGTATTTAGGCACAAAATTTGAGAATGATGTGTGTTCTTTCCAAGGTATGAAAGTATCAGTTATTGTAATTTTTCTTATATTTTCCCAAAAAGTATCGTTGTCACAAAAATAAGTTTCCCATTTGATTTACTAAGTGCAAATGGTGTACTATGTTATGGTATTTTTATAGTTTAAAAAATGCTTTTGATTGCGCAATTATTTATGTTCTTATTTTTTTGCTAGACATATTATTGGTTGTACATGCACCCCAATGGTTTTTTGGGGATCTACAGGGATAGCAAAGAGGGAATAATATGGCTCCAGGTCATTTGAATTATCTCTTTCTTCTGATCGCAATGAACCTAATTTGACATAAATGTTTTAATCAATTATTTTATTCTGTCATAACATTGTAAACCTTTGGAGCTGAAGATAAAATCCAAAAAAATAGTTGAGTTGATCTAATGGATGCAACCTTGATTACATTAGTAGGATGATATCCAAGAAATTAGCTGAGTTGATATATTGCATGCAACCTTGATAACGTTAGTAGGATGACAAGTAGGATGATCTCTTTTAATATAATCCCTAAGGTGCCTTTGATGTAGCGTGGATTGTATTTTAGGTTTACTTTGCTAGGTTTCCCCAAATACAATTTAAAAATGATTTTTAAAAATGATTCATAATTTATGAATAGATCCAAATTAAAATGATTCATAATTTATGAATATATCCAAATTAAAATGACTCGTAATTTATAAATAGATCCAAATTATTAAAAATACAATTTGAACAATTTTAAAATATTTTATTTAATTTCCCAACACCAACCAAGATGATCAGAAATGGAGCCATTTAATTTTTCCATTAATCTACTCCAAGTAACATATCCCTATGTTAAAATAAAGTACTGAAATAATACTCTCCCACTCATCCTTTTAATATATTCCAAGTGACATATCCCTAGGTTGAAATCAAGTACCAACTTAATATCCTTCCTCTACTCCTTTTGTACATAATATTTTACAATATTGTATTGTTATCTAATAACTCAGTCCATTGCATGTTTGTTTAGAGTACTTTATGACTAAAAAGATTTAAATAATTTTAAATTGGTATTAATATTATATGGCTTATTTATATAATATAAAAAAACCAAACTAACTATTCATCGGAAAACCGTTCTCCATTCATTAAGAAAGATTCTTACTCAATTCAAATCCCCCAAATAAACCATATTTTCACTGCACCATCATGAAATGAATGTAATTTTTAAACTTATATATCTATGAGCTTAAGGAAAATATACGATTAAAAACATCCTTGTGCATAGAAACTTAAAAATATCATATAAAGTAATATATGATAATCTAATAGACGAACCATTTTAATGCAACTTATGAAATTTTTTTAGACATGGTGTCACATACCTTGGTAACCTCGCATGTAAAGCAGGGAGTTAGAATTTTTTTATACAAATTACCGAGAAGTAATTATCAAATTCACAACTCCACAATTCCTCATTAACCATTAGATATAATGTTCATTAGTACATCAAGTAAATTGCAATAGAAGACAATAAGTTGCATAACCATTTGCATAACCACTAACCACCATTGCGGTAGTGTAATAACATAAACTATCTCATGAACCTTTCATCCATTTTATGATTGTCCTTAACCATATTAAATAATCAAGTACTAGGACATTATGATTATCCCATCAAATAAAGAACCATCATCATCAAGGATTCAACATCATCAAACTGACACAAAAGGCAATCACACCATTGAACACCAATATACCCTGGAAACCCCGTAGGGTGAAAACCAACAAATGTTTAATTTTATTATTAAACGCTCATGAGGGATTTCACCCCTCACTCAATGGCTCATAAGGGATTCCATCCCTTAACAATTGTTATAAAATTATTACAATGAATTATCATTAAGTTGTCACATAACTAGCTAGAAGCTAATACAATTTCCATGTAATCTTTTACTTACATACCGCCACATGCAACATTCCTTGTGGCATGATTGTTCTAGCAATGTATGATTCTTGAAACTCGTACTTATCTGCATGGACCATTAATCCTTTTCCTGCCACAATGTTAAACATCACTTTTCTTTGGCACCAACCGCCATCGTTTCCTGTCAATGTTGTCTTCAACAAGATTTGGCAACAAGATTAGATACCATATTAATGAATCAATAATTAACCTCTAAAAGAGATCTTTTAACATCTACTAATATGCATGAGCAAGCATGACATACTATTTAACTAGTACATATAGTCAAGTAAATATTCTTTTACCTCCACAATGTTTATTCACACTAATGCATAATTCTCTTTAAGAGATCTAACTCATTAGTTCTACTAATATGTATAACACAATCGTTATATCTTCATACATGTAATAAACTGTTATTTCTATACTTAAGCACATATGTCCTTTTCACATAGTTTTTTTTCGAGAACTCAACATATTTTCTCTATCATACAAAGAACATAACTCTTATATCACAATGACTATTCTTTGTGCATACATTAGCTTATCATAATAGCCCTTCTTTAATATATGTAACACATATTCTCTTCACTAGAATCCTACCATCATTTCATGTAACAAATCACATACTTCTTTCTTAAAGGAAGTCATTATAACCCCATTTCTTTATCTTCCTATAAGTAAGTTCATCATGATTTCTCTTTCAAGAAAATATTGGGAATACCCATCTTTATGGATAAAAATCAAGAAACAATAACAAGGTTAACTAGAAATCGACCCAACTCATCTAGCAAGACAATCTTTTCAAAAGATTAATATTTCCAAGAAAGTTAACTTATTACTTTATTTACGCATACCCAAAATCATATTTCCAATGTCACAACAACTACCCTTACGTGCATGCAACATGTGTTTTTTTCCTAACACAATTACTTTTACTTCAATGCACATAATCTTTTCATGAAACAAGTATGGATTCTTGATATGATATGAACATTGTTCATATGTCTTTTAAGGAAAGAACCTCTATTTTTGTTTCCAAGAAAACTCTCATAAAAGCCTTCATCTTCATACATGAAGTATACACTCTTTTTCTGAATAGAAACTATAGAAATGAATATCTATGTGCCTAGAAACACATCATTAGCTATTTCTATAATGCATGTAATGCATAATCATTTCACAAGAAACTTAGAAATTAGCTAGTATCACAATGCAATAGCATATATCCCTTTTCAAGAAACCTTTATTAAATAAGAATACATATTTTAATTCAAGAAAACTTGGCCACTTTTCACGTTATGTCCTCAGGACATTTATATGCCTCACCTTCTTTTCTCAAGAAGATATTTTGGCTATATTTAGCAAGGATTTTATTCCAAGAAAATGACAAGAGACAAGCATTTTGCACACAAGACTCACATGCAGTCTTTCTAAGAGGAACTACCTATTTTCTTTACTAAGAAAATGTAATCAATCTTTAACTGCATGCATTAACATATTTTCTTTACCAAGAACACCTATAAAATAATCAGTCTTTTACTGCATGCATTAAAATATTTTCTTTTACCAAGAAAACATATAACACATTCAATCTTTAACTGCATGCACTAACATATTTCCTTTACCAAGAAAACATATATAATCTTCATTCTTTTGCATGGATTAAAATATTTCCTCTACCAAGAAAACATATAAATAATCAATCTTTAACTAACAATCCAAAAAAAAGCAACTTATTCTTCTCTATAAAGAATGTAGTTACTTATCTATTCATGGCAGCCTCCTAGACTCCATCACCTTCAACATGGAGAGAGAGAACTTTTTCTCAATAATAATGTGTGAAAGGTTCGATCCTTGCACTCTGGTCTGAAAGTTGGCGAACTCCACAGTCTGACCACTTCTAGGGAGTTGAAACAGAAGCCCCGACGACAACAACATGAAGAGAATGAAACTCACTACAACTGGTGCGCAATCTGCCATTTGAACTACTGATAAACTTCAATGCACACAGAGCGAAAATGTGCCCAAAAATTGAAACAAAAGATCTGAACAAGAGCTATAATCTGCACCCTGATACAGAATGCAGTACTCAGATCAAATAATTAGCATAGAAGAGCTTAGATTTGAGAAAAGCCCTAAAAATGCGTCTGAAAATTTTGATGCTCTGAGCCTGCTCTTTGTGGTGATCTTCCACTCCCTTTTCTCCCATTGTACACATAACAAGGAGCCCTATAAACCAGATTCCCTACACAGACCTCTGCTCTCCACCATGTCACTGCTGCTACAGTTGAATACATGGCTAATTCCATTGGGTACCATTTCAACTATTCCCTCCTCTATTCGATATCCAACTATTAGTTCCTCATTCATTTTTTACAAATACCAAGAATCAATTTTATAACTGATTCGTAACTTTTGATTTTACCTTGGGTTATTTACGAGAGGGATATGAGACATGGTGTATAAGTTTAAGCAAAATATAAGATTAAAATGGTCCATCTAAAAACGAGAGGGGAAGGAACTCTCTAAAAATGAGGA
>APFE031001332.1:146807-156851 GCA_000404065.3 Pinus taeda | reverse complement strand
AAATTAATGCAATATTAATATTGTCAAGTTTTACTAGCACAATTAGTTGAGGATGTGCCTTCTCAGCAAGGCGCCCTAGGATCAAATCTCACGGGGTGTACCTTATGCTAGACGGAGAAGAGATGCTAAAAAACTCAAGTTACCTTAGTGCTGATGTGGCCCACGCCGGGTGTGATCCCCGAGTAACATTGATGGGTTAGATGCCCCTAGGTCGCAGCTCCTCAAGTCACCCGGTAAGTTTGAGGAATTAGGTACCCATAGGTCGTGACTCCTCAAACTGAAAATTAGGCCTAAAAAATTATAATCAACTTAACAAATAAAAAATACGATATTAATATTATAATACTAATTATATTATATATATATATATATATAATTATATATATTAATTCATTATATTATATTATATATTATATTTATATATTATAATATAATATATTCTTATATAATAATTATATAACTATAAGAATTTTGTTTCAATTAAAATTAAAATATTAAAAACATTATTAATATTATTATTAACTTATTATTAGTATAATGGTAATTATACTGATATTGTTAATTAGCATAGAAGAGCTTAGACTTCTATATATTCTTTGCATATATTCTTCGGTGCAAGAGTTCTGAGGCTCGGTGCAAGAGTTAAAAACATACTCTATATATTCTTTGCATATATTTTTTGGTGAAAGAGTTCTGAGGCTCGGTGAAAGAGTTAAACATGTAGTTTATATATTCTTCTCATATATTCTTCAGTGAAAGAGTTCTGAGGCTTGGTGAAAGAGTTAAAAACATACTTTATATATTCTTCGGTGAAAGAGTTCTGAGGCTCGGTGAAAGAGTTCTAAGGATCAGTGAAAAGGTTAAACACGTACTTTATAAATTCTTCACATATATTCTTTGGTGAAAGAGTTCTGAGGTCTGTGAAAGAGTTAAAAATGTACTCTATATATTCTTCGCATATATTCTTCGGTCCGTGGGCTGGGGTGGCCACGGGCGATCTGCAATCATGTTTGCTGATATCAGGTGCACACATTCCTTATCTTTTTCCTTTTCTAATACATATTTGCTCATATAATTTCAAGTATGAATATTTCACCACGGTTACCAAAGATTACCAAGGGCAGACCTAGCACAGTTACTCTACAAGGCCTTTATGAGTATATAGAGTCTTTAGAGAAACATAGAGAAGAAACAGAAGCCAAGCTACAAAAAGAGTTTGAAGCCATGCTGGAAAGTAAATTTGCATCTCTTGAAGACACGATCCAAAAACAAATAGAAAATAAAATATAACTTCTGGAGAATAAAATGGAGGTAATGGAGACTAGATTGCAGGTTATAGAAAAACAAAACCAAGATACTAGCCAACCATCCTAGGAAAGAGATGTTGATACTTTAGAGAGTCTTAAAATGAAAGACATGATTAAAGAACTAGAAGAAAAAGTTAATAGCCACGTCACCCTAAATAATGTGATAGATAAGTTATATATCAAACCAATTAAAGATGAAATGAAAAAATTAATAGAATTAGACCATGAACGTAACAAAAGGGCCTTGAACCTTATAATATTCGGTTTAAAGGAGGAAGTAGATGAGGATACTTTAGCCTTAGCCCAGACAGAATTACATAATAGATTACAAATTGAAACAATGTGTCTCATAGAAGAAAAAAGGTTGGGGAAATTAACCGAGAATAAAGGAAGACTAATCCACATAATGGTGAGCTCCACTAATCATAAGTACGACATACTTAGTAAAACCTCAAGTCTAAAAGGAACGAGAATATTCATAAATGAAGATCTCATTCCTGAAAGATCAAGCAGAATTAAGGAAGGAGGTTCAAAAGGTAAAAGAAGCTAGAAAGGAAGGAAAATGGGCAATAATAAAAAATAGAAAAGCCTCTATTCGAGATAAAAACCAAAAAGATAGTAATAGCAATTAAACATGCTCCGGATCCTTTCTTGGAACTGTCGGGGCTTCCCATGGAACAAAGGCCCTAAGCTAAGTTGGATTTCAAATGATGTTCATATTATTTTTCTTGTTGAAACTTGGGAGCACGAAGAATCTAAGGTCCCTAACATAGATGGGTTTACACTGTGGTCTACTTGGAACAAGTGATCTTCCCGTAGAGGCATTAGGGGAATACCTTGTTACATTAAGAAGAACATCTCCCTCCATGCTAGGATTTATAAAAACGACCCTCACAACCAATATAGTTGGATAGAGATCAGAGACATTGATAATAAAAATTCCTACATAGCAATATGTTATTTCCCCCCCATCAATTCTAACTTCTATAAGAAGAATAATCTAGATAAAACTAACCCTTACAATGGTTTAGAGAATGATATTTCTAGCCTAAGGAATGATGATAATATCCTTTTAATAGGTGACTTTAATGCTCGAACTTCAAACAACCAAGCTATTATTCTAAGCAATCATTCCAACCCTAATCCTCTTTAGTTAGACGAAGACCCTACTCTAGCTAGTAGGTACAAAAGGAGCTCTAAAGACCTCGGTGAAAATTTGTTTGGGTTAGAGCTAGTCAAGCTTTGTAGTGCTCAGGATCTCATAATTTTCAATGGTCTAAAGAAGTGGCCCAATTCCAGCAAGATGACCTACATCCATGGACTCGGTAGCAGCATGGTAGACTACGTTATTTCCGATCTCCCATTATACAACGAAATAATAAATTTTGACATCTTAAACTACCACGAACCTGACTCGGATCATAGGCCTTTACTTATAACTCTCAATTTTGTCATGCATAGAGTTCCCACATAAAATAATACTTACAACCAAAAGAACTTAATATTTGATGGAAGTAAAATGATCTCTTTCTAAATGAATTAAAAACTAATTTGCTTCCTTTATCTAGTATAGACAAGATAGAAGACCTCTATCATAATTTTACTACAACCCTCTCATATTTTATTAACAAGTTCTAATTGAAGTTTCAAATAATAAAAGAAATAGAAAAACCAATCCATGGTATGACAAAGATTGTAAAAGTGCGAGGAGAGAAATTAAGGAAGTTGTTGACGAATCTCTTAAAATGGACAAGATAAAAATATACAAAGCCATAACTAAAAGGAAAAGGAGGCAGTACATTCGTCAAAGACAAGAGAATCTCTTACACCTCTCTAAGGTAGCTCCTAAGAAATTTTGGAGGCATATTTTGACTAGGTAGACTAAAGATAATAATAAAATTGCTCTTCATGATTGGAACTCCTATCTTAAAAAGCTTTATGAATCTCCAAATGTCATGGATAATTTCGAAACCCTTCTCACAACGAAAGAAGTTTTCTCTTTAGAAGACATTAAGTTTGGGTTTAATCGCCTCGCTAATGGGAAAGCTAAGGACATTGAAGGTTACTAGGCAGAAATCTTAAAAATTGGAGGTCCTGTCCTCATCCCCCACATCCACAAGCTTTTCAATCAAGCAGTCAAGCAAGGGTTCCCTAAACCTTGGACTGAGAGCCTCATTATCTCTATTTTTAAAAGTGGGGATATAAATAACCCCTTTAATTATCGAACAATTATGATTAGCCCTCTCTTAGCCAAGTTATATGGGAGTATTTTGGAAAAGAAGTTAAGCAGATGGCTTGAAAGTGAAGGTAAGCGAGCTAAAGGCCAAGCAGGTTTCAGAAGACATCACTCAACAATAGACAACCTCGTTACGCTTAGGATCATTGCGGAGGAATTTCGGAATGATAAATCCAATTTATTTTGTTGCTTTGTGGACTTTAGAAAGGCTTTCGATACGGTTCCTAGATACAACCTTTGGAATAGATTAGAAGAGCTAAAGGTTCCTCTCGAGTTGAGAGATGTCGCTATAAGGTTATACGAGAATGTAATTGCCAAGCTAAAGAACAATGAGGGGTGGTCGAACGATATTAAGTGTAACATCGGAGTTAAACAACGTTGCCCCCTCTCCCCTACCCTATTTGGCATTTACATTGATAAGCTCGAAGGCTATTTAGAGGAAGCAGGATGTGATGGCATGATCTTAGCTGGGATAGTCGTCATCCTTCTTCTCTACACTGATGATATTGTTATTTTGGCAAGGTGCCCGTCTGATCTTGATAAGCAACTCAGGCTTCTTAAGGATTTCTTCTCTACCATGGGTATGACGGTTAACATTGACAAAACAAAAGTTATGATTATCAAATCTAAGAAGGACACTTACGCTAATTTTATGTATGACAATAATAACTTGGAGGAAGTGTATTCTTACAAGTACCTAGGAATTGATATTCATCACAAGCTCAACTGGAACCATATCATTGAGAAAAGAATTAATGGGGGGTGGAAAGCTTATTTTGGTCTTGAAAATAATTGTAAAACAGCAAACCTCGTAATGTGGGATAAAAAGAAGTTCCTCTTTGAAACTTTAGGCACTCCTGTTATCTTATATGATTGTGAGGTTTGGGGTTGCAGCATCTTCAGAGAATCATGGAGAAAGATTGAGCAAATCCAGAAGCGTTTTATAACTTATAACCTGAAAATTAAAAAAGTAATACACCCTATCCTATTCTCCTTATAGAAGCAAGTATTTCCGCTATTGAGAGCCTAGCTATGATTAGGTTTCTGTTGTACAAGCACAAACTCAATAACATAGACGATCATAGACTTCCTAAGCTAGCTTTAAATTCCAGCGAAAACCACCTAAGGCTCAATCGAGGGTGGCATAAAGACACAAGGGCTTGGTTAAACTATTGGGAGATCAACGAGAATGATGCATTGCAAAACATAAATAACATTAAAGATATTGTTACTTCTAAGTTCAAAGAAAAAATGTGGTGTGAGAAAGATTTAGCGGCTAAAAGAAAATTAAGTTATTATAAGAAAGTCATCAACCCCACCCTAGAAGATCAAAAGTATCTCTCTATTTTAACTAGCTCAAAGAAGAAAATTAATATAGCAAAGATTAGAACGAATTCTCATGAGCTCCATAGTGAAACAGGTCATTGGGCAGTTCCTAAAACGTCATGGATGGAAAGGATCTGCCATATATGTGAGAATAGGAACATCGATGATGAAAACCACTTCCTCTTAGAGTGCCCCGTGTACAACCACATTAGATCTCAGTTTCCCAATCTTTGTTACAATACTGGCCTTCCTAGCCTTTTACAATGTCAAAATTATAGTGAGCTTGGGACACTTCTCTCCAAGCTTTTTAAGCATAGGAATAAAATCTTAAATCAAAATAAACAATTTGTTTCTTTAGGTCCGATAGACCAATGTTTGGTCTGGGTGGACGTTAACCATCATCATCATCATTAACAATATATTAATAAGAATATAAAATAAAAGCACATATTTATGGGAATGTAAAGGAGGAGGAAATTAAGTTTAAGTGGAAAAAAGAAAATAAAAAAAAAGTAAAAAGAGTTTGAAAAAACAAAGACCGAGGAAAAAAATTTAAAGAAAAGGAAAATAGTCCAACTTCTTCTTGATTATCTTTAATTAACTCACTAATAAAAACTAATTTTTACTTGTCGCCTACGAGGCTTCCCTTAGGCAAAGTTCGTAGTAATTTTTCTTTAGCTACGATTTGAGTCTCTTCACCAATGGTTGAGATGCGATTTTTTCGGACTTGACATGATTTTGAAGTATCTTTATTTTTTTCAATATAAATAATACAAAATATCACTAAATTAATTATTTATATATATATATTTATAGGGTGGTTATCAATGTACAATGACCCTTATTCTTTTTTAAAGGTTTTTTTACATTATTAAAAGTTTGAATAAAATTTGGGTACATCTTTTTATTTGAAATTCTAATGGTCTTATAACTTAATCTTTAGATACAAGGAAGTTATCTTATTTATTAAAATTTTGATTATCTTAAATTTGATCATTAAATTTCATAATTTTTGAAATCATAATAAAAATATATATAAATATATAAAGTTTAAACCCTTTTCATTTTTAGTTGTGTAAATTTATATAAATTTTCTTATTTATACTAATATTTTATTTTATTTATCCCCGGATGCGGGTGATCCTCCGGTACGGGCACCTCACCCTCCACGCGTGTCCAGCGTAAGGTCGCCGGATCGGCACCTGGATGGACACTGCTGTGAGTTTATTACTCCGGTTATCGATGCGGGCGATTCAATGTAGTTTGATGGGAGACGGAGCGGAGGTCTCTTCAGGCATTAACTCGGATCAGCAGATTGCAGGTGCATTAACGCCCCTCCGCAGCTCGACCTTGCAGCCCTCCAGTGTTATAATGGCATTCTCTCAGCCCAATTGCCGACATTCCCTGCAGCATTCCCTCAGTCAGCTCGATCTCCAGTTTGTTTCGCCAGAGGTCGATCCCACTGCGTCTGTTTCTCCCTTGTCACCCACTGTTATCCCGCATAGCGTCCGTAGCAAGGCTTCAGGTGAAGCAATGACTTGAAGTCAAGGGGTGTTGCGCAGAGGAAGCTCCTCAGCTTCCAGAGGACGTGCCTGTCCATCTCCTTCTCCGCTCATAATACCCATTTCATCTTCTTCTCCGTCTTTGCGTCCTCCCAATCCCGCCAGGCCTGTTCCCAATTCTTCATTCCAGAATTCTCGCTTCACCTTTCGAAGCCGTCTCAACCAACCCATCATCACCTTCACCACCACCATTATGGTCTCCGAAGAGGCGAAAATGCCTGTTGAGCCCATCAACTCATCCACTACCCCTTCCCCTGAGGAAAGCCTATCTCACGATGCTGGGGACAACCCGAATTTGACAGCGATGCAAATGTAGGAAGATTCACCTAGGGATGCTGGGGTCAACCGTAATCGCACTCCGATAGCGGAAGAAGACGAGGTTGTGGCTTGTGGCCCTGTTCAGTATGACTTTGGCATTCTGCACCTGATCAATCAGTCCGAGGAAGGCGCAGCTAGTGACGACGAGGCTTCTCGGCTAGCAGCTCCGGAAATGCAAGAAGCTAAGGGCTTCGACCCTCAGACCTCGGGCGAGTAAGCTCCTCTTTTTGTTGGGTCGCTGCCACCGCTCTCGTTTTTTGGCACTTCTCTCTTCTCGAATGCTGGCTTTTCTCTCCTTATCTGATATGCTTACTGTATTGCTGGGGTCTTCCTCAACCCATATTAGTTTTTTTGCTGTAACTTACGGTAATCACCCGTTCTAGTGACTGGTCGAAGAATTTTTGTGGTTGGCTTCCTCTGCTTGGCATCTCTTGCAAGCAAGAAGTTTTTTTGTAATGGTTTCACTCTCTCTGCTGACCTGAGAAAGCTTCTCTCTCACAGGCTCAGCGGTCTTTCTCTGTTCAAAGGTTTTTTTTCTTAGGGCTGGGAAACTGGCCCTCTGAGGCTAAGACCTCACTGTAAATATTTTTACCTCTTTTTTTAATAGAATTAGCGCTTATTTAGAAAGAAAAAAAAAATGATTATTTTATTTATATAAATATTATTTTATTTTATTTTGTATTTCATCTTTAAAAGAAATATTAGTTTATTATTAATTTTTAATTATATATAGTTTAAGTAAATGGGATGGTTTAAGAGAAAAACAAAGTATGTAAAAATATGTTCATGTAGTAGATAGGCGGAACTTAATTGTGTAAGTAGGGTCACTCATATGTCTATTCCAATTATCTAAAAACAGTTTTTGAATAGTGATATTAGAATATTGATGAAAATATATAAAAGAAAGAAAATATTAAAGTCAAAACTATCACTAGGTGATGATAATAATAATTTTGAGGAAAAAAAATGTCTCCCCTTAAACTTTTTTATAAATTTTCGTCTTCTAGCATCATTTTTCAAAAAGTTTCCTTTGTCCTTAGGATAGGTAGAGTATCTATCTAGAAAATGGAACCATTCAACCTACTTACACACTTAATTTCAAAAATCTATTTACAATATGAATAGCTATAAAAATTTGCATTCAAATATGTTCACCTTCTTAAAATTTACCAAATTATATACTAAAACAATTTAATGTTTTAATTGTAGCCTTGATTACCTTAAAGTGCATAGCAAGAAAAACATTGCAAGGCTAATGATGATACTTTCTAAGATATTGAATACATAAGAGTACTGATGATATTTTCTAATATATCGAATACATTTTTAGTGGGCTTAATGGTTAAGAGCATGTGTTTTCCTAAGAGGAAACAAGAGGGGTAGATTACCATAAAGGCTAATGATGATACTTTCTAAGATACTGAATACACAAGAGTACAGATGATACTTTTCAATATATTGAATACAGTTTGTGAGCTTAATACTTTCGAGGTGAGTCCTTGTCCCACAAATAAAGAGTCTCATACATCAATTTGGTGTTTGGCTTGGTTGTGACCTTAAAATTGGATAATAATAATAACTAGCATAGTTCATATGGTTTAGAGGTGGGTCCCTTGTCGACAAATAAGGAGTCTCATACACCAATTTTGTGTTTGCCTTCCCTATGACTTTAAAATTAAATAATAATAATAACGAGCATAGATCCATATTAAATACTGATCTAATATGAGTTTTTCACAATCAAATTTCTTTATAAACTAAGATTATTTAAATGTTTTGTATTTTTTTTTAACTTTTCAAAAAAAAATTAATGTAAATAAGCAAAATTTCAACTTTGATAAAAAACTTACACTTTCATAATACTGCGCTATAAATTGATAAGCCTCTGAGCTAAGTAATTAAACACATAAAAATACCGGTCGTACATGATTAGTTACATGTTCTTCTTCAATTGGCAATGTCTTCCGCTCCACACAATGCATAATATCTTAACCCTGCACCAGGAATGATTGGCCAGCTCTTAACCTAATGCGACAATCACCATTTAATCTCCTGGCCCATATTGTCGAGGTGAGATTTAATCCTGACAACAATATTACCAAAATCGTTGCGGGTGCATTGTCTCATTCCCATCGTCTCAGCGCTGTCAGTTTGAAGGTCATATTCATGAGGGAATTTGGAAACACAGGCGTCCTGGCGTCCTCTTATTTTGTCGATCCCTACTACTTTTTCTGTGTTTTCTAAAATTTTGATGACGGATCACTGTTTTGACTGTACTGAACAGTGAAAATACGTGGGTAGATTCTATCGCACCATTTTCATTAAACTATAAATAGTAGCCGGTCAAAACTATATCAAGATATATATTAGGAGAAAACACGCCACTCTAGCAATGCCTGCAATATTTGCCAACATTTTGTTTAAATTTGTTTCCTAAGCAGATATTTACGATTCCGGCAAGCATGGTTCTAAATGTATGTGTCCAAATTGCTCAGCTTGCGATTCCGGAAAAATGTCGAAATTCAGACTGTTGTACGTATCGAGTTGTAGCATCCTCCAGAAAGGAAGACAGACTGGAGATGTTGTCACTGGTGCCATCATTCGTCTGTGGCCATATTCAGGTATAGGCGTCTGAAGCTACGGGCAATATCTTCGCCTGTGAGTGCACCATCATGATTGGGTGATAATTTCCATGTTATTTTTATACCCAGCTTTATGGATGGACTGAATGATGTGGAAGTCTGGAAAAGTCTAATCAACAGTAAAGTGAAACAGGTCTGTTACTGGGAAACTTCACGATTCAGAAATTTTCTCTCTTTCTTTTGATCTTTATCATTATCTTTATGTAGGTTTAAATTGAGTATATATGGTATAGCGTCAATTTTTTTTAATTGAACGATCTTTTTAATTGAAAATTTTTGTATTCAATTTTCTTATGGTATTGAATTTGAATTCAAATTCGAATTCAAACTTTGTAATTATGATTTAAAAATTGACTAAAAAATATAAAATTGTGAGAAAAGGTTCAAAATGTTCAGCATGAGTAGTTAAGATTCAGTATAATCAAATTATATAATGTTCAGCATGAGTAGTTAAGATTTAGTATAATCAAATTATATTTATATGTATGGGATCCAATTAGAAGGAAGAAATTTATTTCTAAATTTTGATTTTGATAGTTAATTTGATTTTTTTATTCCATATTTAAAATAAAAAAATAGAAATAGATTATGTTTTTTTAATTAAAGGAATTGATAATTGTGTTTATTTTTTTTATTAGATTTTAATTTCTGGG